>CM018680.1:10663806-10814524 GCA_009363875.1 Mikania micrantha
TTTGTCAGACAATTCGTGAAGCAATTTTGTCGAAAATGGTCTATACTTTTTGTCCTTTTCTATCAAGTCATTAACAAAAATTAAAGAATTAAAATTGTGAGAACTCAAATAATTTTATGATTTCTCATAAAACTGTAGTAGGTTACAGACTGTAACATATGGTTTTTACTTAGCATGACCATGTTCCCTGATCTGTTACAGCTTTCTTTATGGCTAACCAAGAAGCAAAAAACCAAGAACCATCAAGTTTAGACGAACCTCCATTGTGGGATTATGTGAGTAAGATAGAAAAACAAGGTGGAGGAGGTACTTGGAAATTTAAGTGCAATCTTTGTAATGAAATACAACAAGGATCGTATTCAAGAGTTAGAGCACATCTACTTGGTATTAAAGGTAATCTTTAATTCTTTATAGTGTTTTTTGTGTAATCGTAGTTTTTAGTGTATATAATATGTTAGTGGACATGTTTACATAGGTTCTGGAATTAGTATTTGCAAAAAAGCAACAGCGGGTGAAAAACTTGAGATGAAACGATTAGAGGATGCGTACGAAGAGAAGAAAGCCGAGTCCAAATCGAAAGAAGTGGAGTTGCCATGTGAATCGGGTGTTGGATTTAAGGAAAGAAAAGGTCTTTCAGAACCTCTTCAAAGAGCCTTTGGTGTTGAGATAAGAGACCAACTTGATCAAGAAATAGCAAGGATGTTTTATACTGGAGGATTACCTTTTAATCTTGCATGAAATCCACACTATGTCAGAGCTTTTCAATTTGCTGCAGCCCACAAAATTGATGATTACGTACCTCCTGGTTATAACAAGCTTAGAACAACCTTACTACAAAAAGAAAAAGAAAATGTTCACAAGCTGTTGGAACCACTTAGGTTTACATGGAAGGAAAAAGGTGTGACTATTGTGAGTGATGGTTGGAGTGATCCTACTAGAAAGCCTCTAATCAATTTCATGGCTACATCAGGTAATGGTCCTTTGTTTATAAAGGCAATTAATTGTTTTGGGGAAGTAAAAGATAGATTTTTTATTGCTGAGTTAATGAAAGAAGTCATAATGAGATTTGTCATCAAAATTTTGTGCAAATCATTACTAACAATGCAGCAAATTGTAAGGCGGCTGGAGAGATTATAGAGAGTCAGTTTCCTCACATCTTTTGGACACCATGTGTTGTTCATACACTTAATCTTGCTTTGAAGAACATTTGTTCACCAAGGTGTGTGGAAACAAATCAAACACCATTTGATGAGTGCAAATGGATAAAAGAAGTTCACGTGGATGCGCCTGCAATATAAAATTTCATCATGAACCATAACATGAGACTCTCAATTTTCTCAAAGTTTAGTCCTCTTAGACTGCTTTCGGTTGCTGATACTCGCTTTGCCTCTATCATTGTGATGCTTAAGAGATTGAAACTTGTCAAAAGGGGCCTTCAAGCTATGGTCATAAGCGAAGAATGGTCTTCTTATAGAGAAGATGATACTGTGAAAGCAAGCTTTGTTAAAGAAAAGATTTTAGATGATGATTGGTGGGATCAAGTATCATATATTCTTAGTTTCACTGCACCTATATACGAGATGATCAGAGTTTGTGACACTGATAAGCCATGCTTACACTTGGTGTATGAGATGTGGGATTGGATGATTGAGAAAGTTAAGATTGAGATAGGGCTCTTTTGTGTCTTGAACTTATATTAAATGTGGTTAATCTCAATTTTGTAACATTTTCTGATGTCCTACATCTCAATTAAGTCTCTTTTATGGTGTTGTGCATGACATTTTAGAGGCTCGATGGGCGAAGAGTAACACTCCCTTACATTGTTTAGCTCACTCTCTAAATCCAAGGTATATGATTTTAAATTACATGCTTGATTTCTATTATTTACTTATGTTTTGACTTTTGAATGTTGTAGATATATAGTGAAGAGTGGTTACTTGAGGATTCTACAAGAATTGCTCCACATAGGGATGGAGAAGTTTCGGTAGAAAGGATGAAATGTTTTCGAAGGTTGTTTCCTAATGATGAAGAGTATAGGAAAGCCCTTGATGAGTATGCAATGTTTTCAATGAAGAGTGGTACTTTTGAGGATTTAACTATCATTTCGCAGATGGCAACTATGGAACCCAAGAATTGGTGGGTCAACTTTGCTGCTCAAACTCCTTTTTTCTAGGCTTTGGCTTTTAGATTACTTGGACAACCTAGTTCATCTTCTTGTGCTGAGCGTAATTGGAGTACTTATGCATTTATTCATTCGCTTAGAAGGAACAAGCTGAATACAAGTCGTGCTCAAGACTTGGTTTACATCCACAATAATCTCAGAATTTTGTCAAGGAATCCAAATGGTGATGTCAAGATGTGGGATGTAGGTGGTGATGCTTTTGATTCAATGGAAGATGTGGGGTTTTTAGAGTTTGCCGATCTCACTATATGAACCAGAATTTGAGAATGATTTGATTATTGATAGTTAATTATCTTTGGGAAATTTAGTACATTTGGATTTTAAACTTTACATCAAAATATATATCTACATTAGAATTGTTTAATATATTTATATATTTTTTTATATTTTTTATTGCCGTACCATTGCCGTACCCGTTTCTTAAATTTTTGAATTTTGGCGTTTCCCGTTTTCGTGTCGTACCCGTGCAACCTAGCCGCATATCAGCCCCCAAAGGAAAATTGGAACCAATCAGTAATATCCCAACTATCTTGCAGCTCCAAGATCCTAAATACCATGATCAGATGCAACCCAGCAGCCCCAAAATGACCCCCAAACAGCCTAAATATTATGACTACCATATAGGTGGTCTCGCCAGAATTAAAAGTCAACCAAATCAAAATCTAAATGTTGTTCATGTACCTGGTACTCCACATTTGACACAGAACCATCACACCCCCCTCAACATGCCCATCTTGCCCTTACCAAGTATTTTTTACCAAAAAAAAATCCCCAATAGCTTGACCCAGAAAAAAATCAACATAATGCTAAGAAAAAACCTTATATCATGCATAGATTACGTAACCTGAACATGAAGCCACTTACAATTCCCAAAACCTAACTCATACCAACTTCTGGTTTCAAATTCCAATTTCTGGTAACCACTACATGAGCAGCATATAAAATAGCAGAGCCAGGAAAAAGTCAACTACCCCACCAAAATTTTAGGTTGAAGGCATTAACATAGTGAACCCAGCAACCAATAGCTGTTAACCCAATAGACTAGCAATCACATAACCATTTAATAGTGCCATGTCTGATATAGGCATATGTCTCAAGCTGCATAGTAGACCCTCCTGGATACCAAGTTGAAAACAAAGGAGCGTCACCTGCACTTTTGACACAGCTGTTGACCAAGCTGAAGTCAACGGAGCTCCACTCCAGAGCCCAGATCACATAGTCATATCCCCTGCCTGAAAAGCAATCCTGTTGGCATTCTGTATATGCCCAACCCAATAAACCATATAAACCCAACACTTATAGAGAACCCCTTTATTGACTTCACCCCAAGGCCAAGTATCCCCACCCATACCAATCCAGCCCTCACCACCTTAACATATCAAATTCACATAAAAATACCATTTATAACAGGTCAAGACAACCGAATTTTGACCCACCAGAAAGTCAACATGGCTACAATAATTGACCGAACAATTGATGAACGCTTGACCCACAATAAAGTCAACATAGTAGCAATCATTGACACAATAAAGAACCATATTTTGACCCACTAAACAGTCCACATAACAACATTTGACCCAACAATAACCCATATTTTGACCCGTAAAAGAGTCAATAGCAGCAACCCTTAACCCACATACTGCAGGACCCATTGCAGCCATATCTCCCAACCTTGTGAGTACCACCATTGGTATTGAGGATCCACTTCCTGTCAGCATAGGATCTATCCCAGACCAACACGAGCAAAGGGGTAATGGCACAGGTCCACCCCTAAAGTATCTGCATACTTTGCATTAACCAGTGATCTTGGGCCCCCTTCAGCACCCAAGTCGTGTCATAAGCAAGCCACACCCAAGTCATCCAAAGACTACAATCACCATACGCCTGACCATCTGTAACACCTCATTTTTTTAAAAAAAAATATAAATAAAATATTATAATTAAAAAAATTATTCAAAAATAACATAATAGAACAATCAATTGAATCATAAGGTTACATAAATAATATTGTTTAATTTTTAAAATATGATTATTCAAATAATTAATATTATTAATTATCGTTCGTTTAAACGAATACATAAGATGAAACAAGTATTCGAAATAGTTGGGGTATAAACGATCGTTAAGTTTAATCGTTAAAATAATAATAAAATATATTATATTTGAACTTGATCAATTTTTAACAATCAAGAGCAGGAAAATATCCCCTCCACAGCCCATAGAACCAGACTTTTATGACCCCACACAAATAGCAAGGAACCAACCCAATAAGTTCAATAACAATGAGCAGCCTCCAACCATACCAAACCCCACCTTGGCTACAGTCCTTTCCCTTCCAAGTCAAGTGAAACCAACCTCTAAACAAACGAGAAAAAAGCCACGTAGAGCAGCACCCAAACAGCACAAAAGACCCAAGGCCCAAAAAAACTCTGATGACAGTGGGTCTCAGCCGAATCAAACCATATCCAAGACCCAAAGACATCAACCTGAACAAAATTATACCTAACAACAACAAACACACCAAAACACGAGCTATACAAAAGATCCATAAAACATGAAGTTATTTCTTTTTACCCAGGCCAGCCATGAAACTAGTCATGCAATTATCTTCCTCCTCAACATCCTCAACTGCGTAAGTCAAGTCAATCTTCAAAATACGGGCCTGTTCAACAAAGAAAAGCCATTCTCCAATCTCCAACAGCCCATTTAGTCATGTCTTTCGCTTTAACCGCTTTAGCCTTGGATTTTAGAGCATTCATGATAGCCTTCTTTTTAGATTCCGGAACATTGTGAATGACATTAACAGCCTGATCCATAGTGTTCTGTAAGCTCTCCTCAAGCAGGTAATCCTCCAAAAAAGACTCATCATCAACAACTAAAAATTCCGGATCCAGGTCCAAACGATGACACTGATCCGTGAAATAATCCAACTCAATCGACTCCCACACATTAGCAACTATTTCAGGGACTGCTATATATAATTATTAATAATAATATAAAGATATATATATATATATGTGGGTCAATTACATATATCCCTTTGCTAAAACCTTTTATTACATATTTACCCAACCATAAAACTAAATTAAATATTTCCCCTTTCTAAACCAAATATATTACATATTTATTTATTTCATTAAAAAAACATCATGTATTTCCTATTTTACCCTTAATGAACTAACTAAAAACAATTTACATATTTCTCCTTACTAAGGGACAATTTTGAAACTTGGGGATATTTGTAATTTTACTTTAACATTAGGGATATATGTAATTTTGATGTTTAATAAGGGGATATATGATATTATTCCTATATATATAAACAAAAAAAATTGAAACTTTTTGAAGCGGGGGTCTCTCACGAAGCAGCCTCTCTACCACATTTGGGTAGAGGTAAGGTATGTCTTCATTCCCCCCCCCCCCGGGACCCCACATAGTGGGATTACACTAGGTACGTGTTGTTATTGTTGTTCTTACTTAACAATTATATTTGAGAGTTAGAGTTGCTTTCTTTATGAAAGTGCTTTGCAAACAAGGATTTATGATATGGAAAGTTAGAGTTGCTTTCTTTATGATTTTGTTAATATTCAGACATGAAAAAACACCATTTGTTAAAAAATGATGTGCAAACAAGGATTTTTGGAACAGGAAGTAAGGATAACTAGGTGTAGCTTACTGTCAGCCGTCAGAATATGTACAATAGCAGAACATTTCTATTAATTAATTATGCAACAAAGTTTAGATACTCGGTCTTTGACCTACTTATACGCAAGCCTTTACACTTTAAGGCCAACCGCCACTCTTCTAGCCTCGCATTTAGGTCCTCCTTGTTTTCTGCCACCAGCACTATATCATCCGCAAAAAAATGCACCATGGGATGTCTTGCTGAATAGACTTCGACAACTCGTCCAGAATAACTGCAAAAAGGAACGGGCTAAGTGTCGAACCTTGGTGTAGTCCCACCTCCACCAGAAAGGAATTTGTCTCCCCCACTGGTGCTTTAACACTAGTTTTCACACCTGCATACGTATCTCTTATCAACTCTATATATTTCCAAGGGATAATTCCTCTCTAGACTATCCTAAATCACCAGGCGTGGCACACTATTATATGTCTTCTCTAGATCAATGAACACCATGTGTAAATTTCTCTTCTTCTCCTTATATATCTCCATCAGCCTCCTCAAAATATGTATCGCCTCTGTGGTCGACCTCCCTAGCATAGATCCAAATTGATTCTCCGTCACTTGAGTTTCTCTCCTGCAGAGTGGTTGTCCCACACATTGGAATTGGGGACTGGGTTATGCGTAACCTGTTCAATCGCAGGGACCTTTTGGGTTTCAGTCGAAGGACCTTGAGGAGGGAAAGTCGTCTTCTGCAACTCTGGAATTCAGCCATCCTCATCAGACGAAGACTCTCCATCACTCACGTACACCATGTCTTCATCCGGAATCGCAATTGGGTCACTAGCTATGGCAAGAGATGGTGGGACGAAAGCCTCCAGATTCATACGGCAAGGTCCTTCCATACCTGACGAGCTGCTGAGCATATCATCCATACCTGGCGCCTGCTTGTTAGTCGAGGACTCCATGGTTGCCATCACAATTCTGGTACCTACGTTTGAGATACCAACCTCCGCACCCAGCCTATTGAGGTCATCCAAAGACACGATTGTATCTTGAGCAATTGATTGGGCTTCCTTAGATTCAGCTACAAAGTTATTAATATCCAAACTCACAAATCTTGAATTATTGCCACTTCCAAGAACCGTTCCGCTCGATTGTTTCTTTTTCTTGGATTTGGAACTAACGGCTAGGGTAGTCGTACATCGCTTCCCATTTCCAGAATCAAGGGGTGGGAACATTGCAGGGTCAGGGGGTTTTTCTATATACAACACCACTTACCCAGTAAAATCCCACTTTGTGGGGTCTGGGGGGAGATGAAAACAAACCTTACCCCTACCCCAAATGTGGTAGAGAGGCTGCCTGGTGGGAGTCCCCCGGCTCTTATTTATTTTTATTTTATTTTTTATTTTTTTTACCTTGGATAATAGACATGTAACAAGAAGCTTAGATGCATAAAAAGCATAACCCAAGCATAGACACTTATGTAAACACAACCGGCATATATCAGTGTATATTTGAATACACAAAAAAAAGCAAATGACAAAAAACCAGATAGCAAATTACCAAAGGGACTGCTGCAGCAACTATAATTCAAAACCACTCCAAACCACGTTAAGATGAACCCACATAAGCAAGCATATAACACGTATACCCCACACACAAGCATGTAACACCTAGGCTTCTAAAACTAAGAACTTACTTAAACTTATATTACCGATCTATCCCCTATTAATCTACCCATCTTTTGCCTTTATTCTACGTCTCCAAGAACTCCTGTCATTGATCATGTCCTCAGAAAGATGCAACTCTAACAAATCGTATCGAATCTGCTCATCCCAACTCAACCTTGGTCAACCCTGCACCTCTTTCCCTCCACGATGAGGTTCTCTACACTTCGTATTGGCGCCAACGAGTTTCTTCTCTTCACATGTCCAAACCATCTCAACCTTCCTTCCCTTACTTTGTCCGAGATACGTGTTACCCCCAACCTTTCCCGGATGGCCTCGTTCCTTATTCGATCTGCCCTTGTGTGTCCACACATCCACCTTAACATTCTCATCTCTGTCGTCTCCAAATTTCTTTTGTGAGTCTTCTTTATTGGCCAACAATCACTTCCATACATTATGACCGGTCTGATTACGACCCTATAAAATTTGCCTTTCAACTTTTCTGGGTACCTCTTATCGCATAAGACGCTCGTAGCTGCTCTCCATCTGTTCCAGCCTGCTTGTAGACGGTGGGCTACATCACAATCAATGTCTCCGTTACTCTGAACGAACGATCCCATATACTTAAACTGTGTTGTTTTGTCACCTCCTGTTCTCCAATGGTCACATAGCTGTCCGCGCCGCTGTTACCGCTAAAGTTACGGTGTAAATACTCGGTCTTTGAATACGTGGAACATGATTGTGAAAGCAGCATGATAATGATCCATGCTATAACATTTGAATACTTGAGGAATACTAACAGAAATTCCTCAATCTGAAAGTTGACTAAAAATGCAATTCATGTCACACATCTAGGATAAACAAATTGGTGATCATGAAGACCTGATTAGAAAGATGTTCATCCAGAATAACATAACTTAATTATTCCAATTGAAGTATAGCTGTTTTTTCCCATCAAAATGTGCACTAGTAAAATAACCAAAAACTTTTAGAAAAAAAAAAGATCTAGAAACAAGATAACCGCTCTCGAAAACTACAATCAAGACAAATGCAACTATATCTGTTGACCTCTCCATGGTTGAGCTGCAGGTCTTGTAGATCAAACATAATTTAAGTTCAGTCTTCATCTGAAACATAGTAACATATAATTATTTGCAAATAACATATAAAATGTGCATTATATATTGGTTAGGTATACCATGACTTTGTGTAAATTGAATGTTCTCCACCATTAGAAAAAAAAATAATAATAAAATAAAATATTGCAATTGCAAAACAAGAAAACCAAACCCCACCCCTTTAGTAAATGAAAGATCTTCACATGAGTATGAAAGATTTTTAATCTCACTCAAGCATGCATTAAAAGAAGATGAGAATATATGCTAACCTTAAGATGAAGATGAACAAGCTACTGATGTCTTGCTGCCTGAATCAGTAGGAGATGGTGGCGTATAAATGCGTGCTTTCTTTAAAATCTCTGCAACCACCCAGTTCTTCCGCTTGCTCAATGGTCTAGAAGGATCTAATCTAACCTGAAAAAAAAAGTTCACTTTCGGTCAAAGCTTTCCTCCCAAATACAACAATGTACAGTTTCAAACACCAAAATGTGGAAGTGTTGTACAATTAATTAATAGAAATGTTCTGCTATTGTACATATTCTGACAGCTGACAGTAAGCTACACCTAGTTATCCTGTTCCAAAAATCCTTGTTTGCATATCATTTTTTAACAAATGGTGTTTTTTCATGTCTGAATATTAACAAATCATAAAGAAAGCAACTCTAACTCTCAATATCATAAATCCTTGTTTGAAAAGCACTTTCATAAAGAAAGCAACTCTAACTCTCAAATATAATTGTTAAGTATAAACAACAATAACAACACGTACCCAGTGTAATCCCACTATGTGGGGTCTGGGGGAGAGATGAAGAGATACCTTACCCCTACCCAAATGTGGTAGAGAGGTTGCTTCGTGAGAGACCCCCGGCTCAAAAGGTTTCAATTTTTTTTTGTTTTTATATATATATAAATATATCTTTATATTATTATTAATTATTATTATTATTATATATATATATATGTATATATATATATATATATTTAGCAATATCACACAAGGAGACAACAAAACAATATAACAAAACACACAAACTTATGTAAAAGAGAATCAGGCCTAGGACAAGCATAAACGTACACAAGCAAGCAAAAACCCCTGAACTATCTCCTAACCAAACTAGGCTTCTCTCGCTTTTATCCTACGTCTCCATGAACACCTATCATTGATCAAGTCCTCGTAAGGGTGCAATTCTAATAAATCCTGGCAAATCTCTTCCTCCAATGTCAACCTAGGTCGGCCCCTGTATCTCTTCCCCACAACAATGAGGTTCTTTACTCTTCGTGCAGCATCAGGTCTCTTCTCCTTACATGTCTAACCATCTCAATCTTCCTTCCCTTACTTTTTCTGAGATGCATGTTACTCTCAATCTTTCTATGATGGCGTCGTTCCTTATTCGATCAATCTGTGTGTGCCTACACATCCATCTTAACATTCTCATCTCTGTCGTCTCTAACTTTCCTGCTTGAATCTTCTTTATTGACCAACAATCACTTCCATACGTCATTGATGGTCTGACCGCAACCTTATAGAATTTGCCTTTTAGTTTTTTGTAAACCTCTTGTCGTATAGGATGCTTGTAGTTGCTCTCCACCGGTTCCAACCTGCCTGGACACGGTGGGCTACATCACGATCTATGTCTTCGTCACTCTGGACGAACGATCCCAGATATTCGGGGACCAAGGCCTACCGAATGTATGATGTTGAAGGAAAGAAAGTGGTAATCAGCAGAGATGTAGTCTTTGATGAAGCTCAAGGTTGGAGTTGGACTAAAGACCAAGGCCAAGGACAAGATAAAGAGGCTGACTTTGTTCTACACATCAATCCACATGAGGAAGGCTCACGTTCTCAGAATGTTGAAGATCAGGAACCAGGCAGCCCTGTAAGCCCACACATCAACAGCCCAGCCCAAGTCAACAGCCCACCGTCCTTCAGAGAATCCATCACAGGTTCAGACTCAAGCTTTAGCAGCCCTGAATCTACCATTGCTGAACGTGGACCGATGCTGCCTGGAAGTGTAACAGATCTGTATGGTGCCTCAGACCCATCTGTAGCAGAAGATGAGACCTATGATGATACTCCAACACAAGGAACGAAAAGCTTGAATGAAATTTATGATCTCCTTCACACTAAAGGAGAACCAGTGAACTTCAAGGAAGTAGCAGGAACTAAAGAATGGGAACAAGCTATGGAAACAGAGATTACTTCCATTGAAAAGAACAACACTTGGAAATTAACTGAGTTACCAAGGGGGCATCATCCGATAGGTCTAAAATGGGTCTACAAAATAAAAAGGAATGCAAGTGGAGCCATAACCCGGTACAAGGCAAGGTTGGTGGCAAAAGGCTACATTCAAAAATATGGTGTGGACTATGATGAGATGTTCGCACCTGTAGCAAGATTGGAGACAGTTAGACTCATTCTAGCATTGGCAGCACAAAGGGGATGGAGTGTTCATCACCTTGATGTGAAAACCGCATTCCTTCATGGGGAATTAAAGGAAGATGTGTTCGTTTCACAGCCACAAGGTTTTGTCAAAAAGGGAAAAGAGCACATGGTATACAAACTAGCCAAGGCTCTTTAAGGGCTGAAGCAGGCTCCGCGGGCTTGGAACATGAAGCTAGATGGAGTCCTGAAGGAGTATGTTGGAATTTTAGTGTATTATGTGAGTATTATTTAATACTTAGTAATGTTTTTAAAATTCTGTTATGCTATACATATATTGGCGCCAAACTGCTTGGTGGTTAATGACTGTTTTGACAGTTAATCAAACTGTCAGAAAACAGTTTTTCCCTCCAATACGTGGTAGAAATACACAACAGAAAACCTTATTCGAAAAATCTAAGAACTTAGTCTTATCCGATCGAAGATTTTGTATCCACAAAATACTTGATCTGAAAGTTTTCATACGATTCTAAGTTATCCAAGCATTCAATCTCTTCCTAAATCTAAACTAATCTAACAAAGATCAAGTATCGAAGATGAACGGAGGAGAAACTGCAAAAGATTTGGCATCCAGAATCACAAAACTCGACAAATTTGAAGGGGTGGACTTTAGAAGATGGCAGAAAAAGATGCATTTCTTCCTGACATCAATGAAGGTGGTGTATGTTCTGAGTACCCCGATGCCTGTGTTAACCGAAGGAGAAGAAGAAAGTCTGGAACAGATCAGAAGGAGAAAGAAGTGGGAAACCGATGACTACACATGCATAGGGCACATCTTGACTGGTATGAATGATTCTCTATTTGATATCTATCAAAATGCAGAATCTGCCAAGGAACTTTGGGATTCATTGGAAGCCAAATACATGGCTGAAGATGCATCTAGCCGGAAGTTTCTTGTAAGTGATTTCATTAATTACAAGATGGTAGACTCAAGACCTGTAATGGAACAATACAATGAATTACTCCGGATTTTGGGACAGTTTGAACAACACAAAATGAAAATGGATGAATCCATTTCTGTTTCAAGTGTGATCGACAAACTGCCCCCATCTTGGAGGGATTTTAAACACACACTTAAACACCAAAAGGAAGAACTTTCCTTGGTCCAATTGGGCAGCCATCTCAGAATTGAAGAGTCTCTAAGGACTCATGAGAAGGACAAATCTAAAGATAAGGGTGTGGCTGTTAATCCATCTGTCAACATGATGGAGAATGGTAAAAAGTTCAAAGGGAAAAGAAAGGCCAACTTTGGTGACAATCCCACAAACAAGAAATCGAAATTTACTTGTTGGAAGTGTGGGAAGGAGGGTCACTACAAGAAGGACTGCAGAAGTGGCAAGAAAAACACCAAGAATGGTGCAAGTTCTAGTGGAACCAAATCTGGTAATTCTGGATCAGGAGATCCGGATGCACAAAAGGGTATGTCTTTATCCTATCTTAATATTCCTAATTTAAACCAAATCTCTGATATATCATCTGCTGCTTACTTGCAGGATGATGAGAACAATTGGTGGGTTGATTCAGGGGCCACAAATCATGTTTGCAAAGATAAAAGATGGTTTACATCTCTGCAAACTACTGCTGATGGATCTGTGGTCAGAATGGGGAATACTGCTACTGAATCAATCAAAGGGATAGGATGTGTTAAGATAGTATTTACTTCTGGAAACTGTTTGCTATTAAGAAATGTATTGTATGTACCAAATGTTAGGAAAAACTTGATGTCTAGTCCTGTATTAAATAACCTTGGTTATAAACAAGTTATTGAATCTAACAAATATGTTTTATCTAAACATGGTGTGTTCATTGGATTTGGTTATTTATGTGATGGAATGTTTCGGCTAAATCTGAATATACCATTTAAAGACAATAATGCCCTTGTTATCACTTCTAGTAATTCTCCAAACTCTAAACTTTGGCATGAAAGACTAGGACATGTTCATTATAAAAGAATTATAGAAATGTCTAAAAATGGTTTAATCCCTGCCTTTACTTCCAACGATGACAGATGCAAAACATGTATGTTAACCAAAATAACCAGGCTTCCATTTAAAGATATCAATAGGGAATCTAAACCTTTGCAACTAATCCACAGTGATTTGTGTGATTTTCACTCAACCCCATCTATGGGAAATAAAAAGTATGTAATTACTTTCATAGATGATTCAACCAGGTACTGTTATGTATATCTATTAACTTCAAAGGATGAAGCTCTGGACAAATTCAAGATATACAAAACAGAGGTTGAACTTCAAAGAGGTGAGTTAATTAAGGTGTTTAGATCAGATAGGGGAGGTGAGTATTATGACCCTGATTATTTTCAATCTGTTGGGATAATACACCAAGTCACTGCACCCTATACCCCACAACAAAATGGAATCTCAGAAAGAAAGAATCGGGTTCTAAAAGAAATGGTGAACTCTATGCTTTCCTACTCTGGCTTAAATGAAGGATTTTGGGGAGAAGCTATGCTTACAGCCTGTTACATACTAAACAGGGTCCCAAATAAGAAAAGTAAAGCAACTCCTTATGAGTTATGGTTTGGAAAACCCCCAAATTTGAGTTACTTCAAAGTCTGGGGCTGCAGGGCAGTGGTTAGATTGAATGATCCTAAAAGGAAGACTTTAGGTGAGAAAGGAATTGATTGCATCTTCATTGGATATGCATCACATTCCAAAGCTTACAGGTTCTTTGTCCTGGAACCTAACAAAGCAGTCTCTGTGAATTCTGTTATAGAATCCAGAGATGCCATATTTGATGAAAATAGATTCACATCTATTTCAAGACCTAAGGATATTAATCCTGTTAATGAGATCAGATTGTTGAATGATCAACAAGAATCTGATGCACCTTCTACTGATCATTGGGTTAGAAGAAGTGTTAGGCCTAGGAAAACCAGGAACACAGATGAAAGTTTTCAACTTCATCTTGTTGAAGGATCAAGAAATGAGATCCAATCTCAATACTTCTATTGTTTTAATATAGAAGAGGATCCAAGGACATTTAATGAAGCAATGAGCTCAAGGGATGTGTCATTTTGGAAGGAAGCTATTGATGATGAGATGAATTCCATTCTACAGAATAACACGTGGGAATTGACCGATTTACCCCTTGGTTGTAAACCTTTGGGATGCAAATGGATTTTCAAGAAGAAAATGAAAACAGATGGGTCAATTGAAAAATTCAAAGCAAGGCTTGTGATTCAAGGTTTTAGACAAAGGGAGGGAATAGACTACTTTGACACCTACGCACCTGTGGCTAGAATTTCAACCATAAGGCTGTTAGTAGCTATGGCTGCTATTCATAAACTATTAATCCATCAAATGGATGTTAAGACAGCCTTTTTAAATGGGGATTTAGATGAAGAGGTTTATATGAAACAGCCTGAAGGGTTTGTTCTTCCTGGAAATGAACACAAAGTGTGCAAGTTGATCAAATCTTTGTATGGATTGAAACAAGCACCTAAGCAATGGCATCAAAAGTTTGATGACACTGTTTTATCTAATGGTTTTACACTGAATCAAGCTGATAAATGTGTTTATTCAAGATTTGACAAATCTGGAAATGGTGTCATCATTTGTCTTTATGTTGATGATATGCTAATCTTTGGAACCAGTAAAGATCAGATTGATCAAACCAAAGATTTTCTGTCTTCTAAGTTTTCCATGAAAGACTTAGGAGAAGCTGAGGTCATTTTGGGAATAAGGATCAAGAGAAATTCCTCTAAAGAAATTTCTATCTCTCAATCTCACTACATTGAGAAGGTGTTGAAGAAGTTTAATCATGGTGACTGTGCACCAGTTAGTACACCTATTGATCCAAATGTTAAATTATTGCCAAATAAGGGCAATGCAGTTTCCCAATTGGAATACTCAAAGGCCATTGGCTGTCTGATGTATGCAATGATCAGCACAAGACCTGATATTGCATTTGCAGTGGGAAAATTGAGTAGATTTACTCATAATCCCAGCATTCATCATTGGCAGGCAGTAAGAAGGTTGTTTAAGTATTTGAAAGGAACACAGAACTATTGTTTAACTTACAATGAATTTCCATCTGTTCTAGAAGGATACTCAGATGCCAGTTGGATTACCAACTTAGAGGATCATTCCTCAACAAGTGGATGGATATTTCTACTTGGTGGAGGAGCTATCTCTTGGGCATCAAAGAAGCAAACATGCATAACAAATTCAACTATGGAGTCTGAATTTGTTGCATTAGCAGCAGCAAGCAAGGAGGCTGAGTGGTTGAGAAATTTGATTTATGAAATTCCTTTGTGGCCAAAGCCTATTTCACCTATATCTATAAGATGTGACAGTGCTGCTACATTGGCTAAGGTATATAGTCAAGTTTACAATGGAAAGTCTAGACACTTAGGTGTTAGACATAGCATGGTTAGGGAAATGATCTCATATGGTGTAATATCAGTAGAATTTGTTGGGACTCAACAGAATCTGGCAGATCATCTAACAAAGGGTTTAGCAAGAGACTTAGTGCACAAGTCTGCTAAAGGGGTGGGTTTAAAGTCCATATAATTCTTATGTCTGGATACCCAATTCCCTTCTAACTTGATGTTAAATGTGGAATTCAATGTGGAAAGCCAAACAGTAGAATTAGACACATGTTTAATCACCCAAGGTATGTGTTTACCACTGTCAGTAAAAATGAGGTTGAAGTTTAACTTCTTAATAATCTTTTGGAAAATTGTTATGGCAGGACAAGAAGAAAAGATTACCTATATGCACATGGAATCTAAGTTGTTCCAGTGAAGCTTTGGACTTAGCTTTATACATGTTCATTGAAGGATAAGGACACTAGACTTGTTTGAATAAGTGTCATGTTTAGATTTTAGTATGAAAATTGTGTGTATATTAAATCTGGTATTCAATGTAATTATAAGAGTTCAATTCTAAGAACACTCTTATATTCGAATATTTGTATGTTAATATGCTAAGATGGAAATTCAATCCATAGGATATTTCCATTTATGCGCAATTTTGGTTTTCTGTTTTGATTTATGGTAACACTAAAATTGGGGAGGATTGTTGGAATTTTAGTGTATTATGTGAGTATTATTTAATACTTAGTAATATTTTTAAAATTATGTTATGCTATACATATATTGGCGCCAAACTGCTTGGTGGTTAATGACTGTTTTGACAGTTAATCAAACTGTCAGAAAACAGTTTTTCCCTCCAATACGTGGTAGAAATACACAACAGAAAACCTTATTCGAAAAATCTAAGAACTTAGTCTTATCCGATCGAAGATTTTGTATCCACAAAATACTTGATCTGAAAGTTTTCATACGATTCTAAGTTATCCAAGCATTCAATCTCTTCCTAAATCTAAACTAATCTAACAGAGTATGGGTTCCAAAGATGCAAGTTGGAACAGGCGGTGTACTCCAGAAGAGCTCATGAAGGCTCATTACTGGTCGGTATCTATGTAGATGATCTAATTGTTACTGGAAACAATGTGGAGCATATTGTGAAATTCTAAAGGCAGATGGAAAGAAAGTTTGAGATGAGCGACTTGGGAACACTGTCGTACTATCTTGGACTAGAAGTGATACAAGGGAAGGATGGAATAAAAATAAAACAATCCTGTTATGCTAAGAAAATTCTGCAACAAACTGGAATGTGGGAGTGCAATCCCACAAAGTACCCTATGGAGCCTGGTCTTAAACTCGTTAAAGATGATGGCAGCAACTTTGTGGATGCAACAGAGCACCGGAAAACAGTGGGATGCCTTCGGTAATTAACTCACACGCAGCCAGATCTTGCATATTCTGTTGGGTATACTAGCAGGTACATGCAAGCTCCTAAAACTACTCATTTTCAAGCTGTAAAGCAAATCCTTCGGTACATAAAAGGAACTGTTGATCTGGGTATTTGTTATAGAAGAAATGGGAGCAACACTCTTCTGGGTTTCAGCGACAGCAGCCTTCTGGTTAATCCGGATGATGGAAAGGGAACAACCGGGTTAGTATTCTACTTTGATGATGGACCTGTCAGTTGGTGTTCGCAAAAACAACCCACTGTTGCTTTGTCCTCCTGTGAATCTAAATTCATGGCTGCCACACTGGCAGCATGCCAAGCTGTCTGGTTACATGGGTTGTTGGCTGAGATTACGAGCAGAATAGAAGAAGTTATTGTCATACGGGTGGACAATAAATCAGCCATTGATTTAATGAAAAACCCTGTTTTCCATGGGAGGAGTAAACATATTGACAGGCGCTATCATTTCATTAGAGAATGCATGGAGAAAAATCAAATAAAGGTTGAGTTTATCAGTGGGGATCAACAGCCTGCTGATATCTTAACAAAGGCTCTACCAAAAGTCAAGTTTGCTGAAATGAGAGAGGTACTTGGAGTAAGGCCAGTTGAAAGTCATTGAAGACTCGAGATCAAGATTGGGAGGGTGATTGTTGAGTCAATCTCGATTAAGTATAATAGATGGAGGGTTTATTATGTAATTTGCTTTTACTTAATTATTTAGTTATCGGTTTAAAGGAATAAGTCAATAGAGTTAAAGATAATTCTCAGATGGATTTGAGATTATCTACTTCCTATTTTTCTGTGGTTTGTTTATAAATAGGGATAGTTTTTCTTATTATGATTGTAAGTTTTTTCTATCAATTTATTGGAGAAGGAGTTCCAGTATTTGTTATGTGTTCTGATTAAACATTCTCGATTGGTGATTGCTTTGATCTGGTACCAATAGCTTCAGACATGCAGCACAAATTGTGTTAGAAATTACATAACATTATTCAAAAGAACCTATCACTATTTATAATTAAGAAATTACAAGGAAAATCAAACTAACCAAAAATAAGAACAATACTTATGGAAAATAATTAAATCTAAATCAATCAAATCAACAGTGGTATTGTCAAAGAACTAGTGCTTTCTTTTTCAAAACCATATAAGCATACACGGAATTAATCCACATTCACCCTTTAATCCTGGTCTTCAACTCCTAAAACTTCTCTTCATGTTAATGAATTTGACTCTTAAGCAGAGCCTTAGTCAATAATATATATCACCTTCCTACACATTACCAGCTACATACCCGATAGTCACCAAGCCATTTTCAACACATTCACGAATAAAGTGATATCAATTATTAATGTGTTTGCTACGTCGGTGAAAAAACAAGACTTTTAATTAATAAGATTGCAGATTGGTTGTCCACACATAGTTTTATGGTCTCCACGCTTTCTCTTGTTATTTCTTCAAGTAAACATTTTAGCCAAACTGCTTAACAAGCTGTAGCATTAGCAGTCATAAATTCAGCCTCACATGATGACAAAACAATTCTTTGCTTTTGGCAACACCAAGTTATTAGAACCACCGCCATAAGAAAATAACATTCAAGTTGTGCTCTTGTTATACACCCAATCAGTCACATGGGAGTTGTCCTTGGTTTTAAAAAACGAGAAGCGCACAAAAGCTGCCAAGGATCTACATGCTTCTTCTCATTATCGTTAGTGTCATCTGAAGATCTACATGCTTCTTCTCATTATTGTTAGTGTCATATGAAGATCTACATGCTTCTTCTCATTATCGTTAGTGTCATCTGAAGACGATTGACGTAATTTTTCTACCGCGTGTACATTCCCATAATGATGGTGTTTTTCCAAAATAAAACTTTGTTGTTTAGCGTCTTGAACTAGCCATCTTTTAGAAGGTATTGTTAAAAGATCAACAATTCCTAATGAAATGGATGCGGCAATAGCTTGTCGGAAACCCAGAGTCTTTACTTGATCGAGGATATGTGATGTATATCCTATTCCATAGTGATCAATAAATCGACTAATAAGTCGTTTCATGGCAGTTCCGTCTATCACTTTATTGTGAAAGACCTGAGTGAGCCGTTCTGCCATCAGTACCTCCATATTGCGTTGCGCTGAGTAGAATTTGACAATGGGTTTGAGTCAGTGATTGGAAAACTTCCTTTTCTAGATCTTGATTCACGTAGAAATTCCGCAATTCTAGTCCTAGTTAACCCGACGAAACTCGAATTCCTGCTGGTAGCATAGAATTACAACAGCCCTGCCAAAACCCCTGTATGGCTTCTTCAATTTCTCGATAAAGAGACATATGACCACTCTACATGCTTCTTCTCAGACCTAATCAAAGGCTGCTAAAGATCACAGAACATTTGATCAACTCTAATTAGGTCCAATTTGGACCAATTTGGCCCGATTAGGACAATATCTGGCCGCGGTTGACCGGCCACCAATTTTTTGGTCCAATTACAAGAAATCGCCTTGGTTGCCAGGCGACTACCGACTAATCGCCGATTAACCGAGGCCTATAACCAATTTTTAAAACATTGTTTTGAGGTATTTCGTTTAAAGTAGGAGATTTTAATTATTTGTCATGGTTAATAGTTATTTAGTATGTTTAATGGATAATTTCAAGTTTGTTTGAATTATCGAATTTGAGTTACGTTAATAATAGGGTTAGATAGCCTATAAATACAGATTCTTTTGTTTACAATTTCTGTTAATCAATACACAAAGAAAGTTCACGTAATACTCTTCATAGTTATTTGTAATTCGCGGTTGTGCTCAATGGTTATTGATGGTGGAAGCTGCACCAATGTCACCTCTCAAACCATGGTTAGCAAGTTGAATTTATCAAGTGAGCCACACCCACTTCTTATTCCATTCAATAGCAAATCCCAATAAAGGTCTTCATGTTATAACCTGAGTCCTACTTCCATTTACTGTAAAGAATAGGGTATAAAGATGAGCTTTGGTGTGACATTATACCCATGGATGCATGGCATGTTCTATTGGGACGTCCTCAGCTATATGGTCGATGTGATGTGCATGACAAGGACAAAAACACCTATGCTTTTGTTAAGGACGAAAAAAAGATCACATTACTTCCAACGTCTACACCTAATTATGATACTCTCCTTTGTTACACTACTAATTCTAACTTTTCCTTGCAAGTTGCAAAATTTGAAAAAATCTAATGAGTTTTTGCAGCCTGAAGCTGTAGAACCAAAAATAGCCACAAATGGAGCTGCATAGAAATAAAAGATTGTCACACAAGCTATTATTCAGATTCAACGTGCAGTTGAGAAACCTACCCCCTCTATAATCCTTGGGCTAACTGATTTTAAGTTACAGGTTGGGTCTTCAAGTTTGAGGTCAAACTTCCTCAAAGAACGGAAAGATGATAGCAATATGAGTGATGATTTATATATTTTAACCGTTGGGGATGTTGTGGATCCTAGCGGGTCAACCAAGTGTGTTACTCTACTCTATTTTGAACCACATTAACCAACGTCCACTTTGCCCAGCATCACATGCCACGTAAGGGCCTCATTTTTATTATTCTCTTTAGGCCACAAAAAAGCTTGAGCCGGCCCTGTCCCTTTATGTAGTCATTTCTTTAGTTGGATGAAGGTAGTGAATTGACTTTAAAACTTCTCTGCTGCATTTTCTTCTTGTTGAAGAACCAGTTCTGGTTTTCCATTGCTATTCTATGATTGGCATTTTAGAGGTGTACTTTGGATCCTAATTGACAGTTTGAGTGGTGTTCTTCTGTATCTTAAATTTCTGTTGGGATTGCCCAAAGAATTAATTTAGTTGTGAAATATGTATCTACCTGTTTTCAATTGAAGTTCCTGAAATCCTATTTTTACTAACCAAAACTACAACAGTAGCAGTTTCCATACCAATATATCACAGAAAATTGAATGAATTTGAAAACATCAAGCAATTGAAATGGCATCCAAAAAGAAGTTGATCATTAGTAAGAAAGATAAAAATTATGGATTTCAGTAACAAACCCGATCTCCAATATTGCAGTGGTTAGATTCGTCGTGTGCCATGAACTTGGAAGTGCGCTTGACGTAGCGATTGTAGAGCTTGTTATGGAAGAGCCTGTCGACGGCTACCACCACCGACTTCTGCATTTTGTTTGACACCACCATTCCCACCACTGACTTCATCTTCTTCTCCAAAACCCTGGCCTTCTAGTTCTAGTTGACGGTAATTTTATTCACTTCCTTTTCCGATCCAACCTTTAAACTTCTTTTTTTTTATCAAAAAAAATTAAAGCAATTATAAAAATAAACTAGGTTTATCTCTCCACACGTTGCGACGGGTTTTCACAATACACTCCCGAGAGCAGGTATTATACATATTTTTTGCAAAATCATAAGTTACATAGCAAAATCAAATATCTTATCACAAACTTTATACAAATTTTTCATAAAAACATAAAATAATACAAAACCTTACAAATATCTTATAAAATTAATAAAAAAATTACTCACAAAATCTTTTTAACCGGCAATCAATTGTTTGAATTAAAACAAAAACCTAAATCTATAATCAAATCTCTCAAATTTAATAAAAACCCAAATATTTAAGCAAATTTTTCAAATTTAATATTTTTTTCTCTGTTTACTACTTTTCAAAGTTAAAAAATATTCTGATGGTTTAGGTCTAAATTTTTAGAACGTTAATACATGGATCAGACAACTAAATAATATATATACATATATAATATAAACATTGGGACCTACTCATTATATATATATATATACACACTCAATATTATATATTAAATTTATTATTCAATATAAAACTAATATAATTACTATTTCTTTCTCATGCATTTTAATATATAGTATAATGCCTAAAATAGACACATTAGTGGTTTAAAATATAATCCTTCTTGTCATGTAAGGCCATGTGTTATGCTACATGACCCACGTGTGATGCCCTTGGATCACGCCCCGGTCGCGCCCCACCCCTATTACACAGGGGCGTGAGGGTGGCGTCAAGGTTTAAAAGAACGGAAACGCGCCTCGAGGCGTTTTCACTCTGCCTCACGAGGCGTACGCCTCAAGGCGGAACGAGGCGTAAGTCCGAGGCGGTTGTAGATAATAAATATTTTTATAATATATATCAAAAAAATAGTAAATATTAAACATCAATTAAAGAACTTTATAACTAAGATAAGCATCCTTCAATAAACATAAAAAGGATAAAGTCTTTAAAACACAAAAAGACTTCAGAAACACATAATCAAATTCAAACTGCATAAAGACTAAATTGAATGCCAGACAATTAAAAGCAAAGAATTTGACATCAGTTATGACTTATGCGAATGAAATAGAATCAGAATCAAAGATCAGTACATAACTTGTAGTTTAATCAGTACATGAACATCACATAGTATTTTAATCAGAAGTTCAGAACATAGGCCGACATCAGAACTCAGAAGCAATCAGAACATAGGCCGACATCTTGCGTATTTGATAGAAGAAGGGAAAAAAAAGAATGAAATAGAAGAAATCAAGCACATGCAGTTCAATTTTAAAGGAAAACTTACTTTGGATTATGGAAGAAGATCGATTTCAAAGAAGACCAGCTTCGAATTGCAGGGACGAATGGACGATTCAGGTCGAGTGAATGTCGATTGGAACTTGAAAGTGACGACTGGACGATTTAGGTTAAAACGGCGCAAGTTAATCTCTTTTTTTTATTCCAGCGTCCAGCTTAACAGCCCATAAAATTTTTTGGCCGCCTCTCATTAACGTTCACGCCTTAGCCCAAACTGACCGCCTCGGGCCCAAGAGGCATACGTATCTTCAAAAGCGTGAGGCGCCGCCTCATATACGATTTTTTACCGTTTCGCCTCGAGGCGCCGCCTCAGGCCGTTTTTTTAAACAATGGGTGGCATGGTGAGGGGCTGCGTGATGGTGGTCACGGGTGAGGGGCTGTGTGAGGGATTTTTTTTAATTTATTTTATAATTAAAAAAAATAAAATAAAATAATAAAATATTGAAAAAGGTGGTGATGACATGGAGTGATGTGGAAGTGATGGAGAACATAGAAAAAGATTATGTTGATTGATAAGGGGGTGATGATTTTGGTTGATTATGTGGCGCCTACGTGGAGTGAGGAAGTGTGATGCATAACACATTGCCTAAGCAAGCAAGGGAACGGCCCCCATAATCCTATATTTTCTTAATCATAAATTATCTTAAATACCTAAAGTATATAATTAAATACAATAAATAGGGGTGTAAATGAGCCGAGCCCGACACTGTTCGAGCTCAGTTCATTAGATTTTTCTAAGGCTCGAGCTTGGCTCGTGACTGAAATTCAAGGCTCGAGATCGGCTTGCCTAAGCTCGAACTCATTTGCTAGTATCTTAACGAGCCAAAGCTTGGATCGAGCTCGTTTTCTGAAGAGCATAAACGATTACAACAAAATCACAATGGAAACAAGAAGGACCGATTACAACTCGAACAATATGAGTCTATGATGGCACGAAGGCAAGATTTTGAAACACGATTACAAGTGAAAACACAACGATGATATGGAACACGATGGAACGTACCTTACTAGGGTGATGGCCGATTGAAACTCGAGCACCGATGATATGGAAAACGACAGAACCTTACCGGTTGGTCTCTCGTCGTCGGTCGCCGGTCTTCGATCGCCGGTTTTCGATCCCGGTCTTCGATCTCCGATCGAGCAAAGAAGAGTGATTGTGCGTGCGTGCTCTGCTTTGGTAAATTGGGAATTTGGTATACGACAGCTATTTAGGGACTTAGGGTTTTTTAATTGAAGAGCAAAATAGTAAATATATATATATACAACAGCTTCGGCATGATCTACTATGTAATATATGTATATTATATACTAGGTTATAAACCCGTGTATTACACGGATTTAAAAATAAAAATTAAGTAATCTTATATCTATGTCTTCATATATTTACATAATAAAATAAAATTATTACATTCTTTTAAATTTGCGTAATTATTAAAACTAAAAATATTTGTTGTACCTTTATATATTAAAAAACTTTAAAAATAAAAATGTATATAAAAATGTTACTAGTGTGTGCGTATGTGTATATATAACATTACACATACATGATATTTATTATCATATTATAAATTATTAGTATTAATTTAGTGTATTTATGTAAACAAGTTATATTATTAATAACATTAATGATAACCTTTTATATTTAAAAATAAACATTTATTTTTGAAATAATAGGAGAATGCCATGTGGCATTTTTTTGGAATCAATTATTAGATAGGTAGATAGGCTCGTTAAGGCTCGCGAGTCTGTTCGAGTTCGGTTACTAAAGCTCGAGTTTGAGCTCGATAACTAAACGAGCCACATTTTTAGGCTAGGCTCGAGCTCGGGCTCGTTAAGGCTCGGCTCCTTCGAGCTTTTTACCTATCCGATCTCGCGTATTTCACGAGTTGCCTTGGTTCGTTTACACCCTTAACTAGTAAATATAAATCTTCGTTCTTTTTAACGACATGGTAGACAGGACTTCAATCATTACCTCGGATTTGACGCTTTAGGATGTATGCTCAAGCTAACCCAATGAGAAACCCACAATAGATAAACCTCATGACCTTATCTCAGCAAATATCCATTAGCCTAGATTTAATAACTTGCTAAACCTTAATAAATCATAAAAAATTATAATTATATTATATCTTAAATTTAATTTTATAATTTTTAAACCTTTATTATTTATTAATTTAAATATTTATTATTTCTTATTTTATCAATTTCTTTAGACAAGCTTCTTTACTTTTTTTCAGCTTATGTTAGATATGGCTTCATGTTAGGTAAATGTTTTAGAATTTATCTTTTACAAATCAACATTGTATCTTTAGGGACCCGATTTTTATCAAACATATGATGACTGCATGAAATAATTTTCGTTAGCTAGTTGTTTATCTTCTTGAGTGTAGTTATTTTACATTCTTTCTTCTATTAGTGTTTATATTTTACGATTTCGGGTTTCGGGTTTCGGGTTTCGGGTTTTGTGGTTGGGGATTGGGATTTGGGATTTTTTTGTATAAAGGGCATTTTCCCGGAAAAAAGTATAACCTAAGGAAAATTACATACTTAAGAGGGCATATGCTCTTTTACATACAAGTTCCTAATCAATATTTAGGAACCCAAAAAATTAAAAGCGATAAACTTCAAGACATCACCCCCAGCTATAAAAAAAAGGGGCAATAACTACCAATGTTTTAAAAACCGGTTCGAACTGGCTGGTTCAACCGATTGCCGGTTACTAAACCGGTACGAAACACTCCGGTATTATGCAGATTCATTCGACCGATTGTGCCGCCGGTTTAATCCGGTAAAACCGGTATTTCCAGTTTAAAAAAAACACAAAATTTCGGCTTTTAAGCGATTTTTGACTTTTAAGCGATCGTGAATTTGATGCGTTTAATACGCCAATGTCATAACCCTATTATACACTTTTATTTAAAAAAAATTATCAGAATTTAGGACTTTTAGATTGTTTTGGATGAATTTTAGAATTGTTTTTAGATGAATTTGTATATTTTTTGGAAACTTATTTGAGTATATGTTGTATTTCTATAGAATTCTATGGTTAATTAGTGTGTCCGATTGAACCATCCGATACAACCCGGTTCAACCGGTTGAACCATTTTTTAGTTAAATCCGGTGCACCTAAAATTCCGGTTTTTAAAACAATGATAACTACTAAGGTCTGACAATATACAAAAACCAACACCAAATTCCTAACAATACAATACATCCTATTACAAAACAAGATGACACGGTTAAGCCAATGATACGAAATGTTTCTAACATTAATAGCTAACCACCGGTGATAAAGAGAACCATACCACATCATCCTTAACGGGTATCAATACATAGTGTTGGATCAGATACCGCTTAAACAATAAGTGTTTAGGCCATTTTTATGTTATTGGTTTATTGATTATATTTAGTTATTCTCCCTCTTCGATTATGCTCTCAGGTGGGTCGGTGGGTGGGTGTGTTCGTATGATTTTGACAAAGAATGTTCCCTTAGGGTTTATAGGAAATCATTAACAACCATTTTTTAGAGAATGTCAGGAATTAAATATCCGCAATAAAGTTGGTCTTTTCTTCAAAATATCATATTCTAATCCTTGATCAAGATCTAAAGACAATGTATTGTGATTGAGTGGGAGGACTTAGCAATTGTCTTATTTTAAGGTTCAGGATTTAGTGTTTAGGGTTAAGGGCTTAGAGTTTAGGGGTTAAGGGTTCAGGGTTTAGGGTTTTTTTTAAGATAAAGGGCTTGTGGTCGGAAAAATGTATACCCATAATCACAGAGAATACAATATCAAGAGGGCATTCCTTTGATAAGACCTAACTTGGTACCCAAAGCATGCTTTGGGACACAAGAAAATGGAAGGAACATATCTAGTGTAACACCCCAACTATACAAAAAGGAGAAATATCCAATCCAAATACACCTATTCCTAAACAACATCCAAGTATGGTATAACAAACAAACCCTAACACAAATACTATACATCACAAAACCAAGTAACTAAAAATTTTCTTCTCCTTCTGATGCATCCAGTTCTTGATTGTAAGGCCCGATTATGTCATGTCAATATTGAGAACCCAACACATCCGAATCCAAAACCTAGTAACCTTAAATCCAACAAGCATATAGTTCTCCATGTAGACCATCATTATTCACAATCAAAAAAACCACACAAATTGGGTCGGCACCATCCACACAAGCCCAAGAATACTTAAAGTCAGCCCAACCAGAAGGGGCCCGCAACCACCAGGCCTATGCCATGGGCACTCACCACATCAAACGGGCCAGGTACTGGGCTGGTGGCATCATATATTTTCACCTCCCAAAAATAAGCACTGCGAAGTTTGTATCTTTTGTCAGTTCACTCATATCGAATGTTTGTTAGAGACAATATGCAAAATATGTGTTGATGTTAAAGCTAAATTACGGTCCTTCAAAGATTTAATACCCAAATCACTTAATTTTTTGGTTTGCAAACTTCCTTCCAAATGACTGAAGCTTTACCTTTAACTTGATCCATTTGAGTCCATAGGAATTTATGAGTAAGATTCTCTATTTCATTGATAATGTTAAATGATAAGGTAAAAACGGTTGCCAGCAAACTTGCATGGAGGAAATGACCGACTTAATGAGTTGTAATCTACCTACAAAACATAAGTATTTAGTATTCCAATCTTTAATTCATGCTTTAACTTTGTCGATAAGGACAGAACAATCCTAGGAATACAATCGTTTAGAGGGCAAAGGAACACCCATGTATTAGACTAGAAGATTAGCCACTTTAAAAGGCCAGATGGATTAACATGGTGCTTTTGTCCATATTTGTGCTTAGCCTTGAGAAGTTGCTTAATTCAAGAAACGCTTCTTGTATTAGCCTGAATGACTCTTTAGGGTTTAGGATTTAGGGTTTAGGTTTTAGGTTTAGGGTTTAAGGCTTAGGGTTTAGGGTTTATACGAAAATTGCTCTAGCGGTAAACAAACATCCCAACTACCACCGAAATCAATTACGCATGCAAGAAGCATATACTCAAGTGTCTGAATAGTTCTTTCGCTTTGACCTTCTATCTGTGATAGGCAAAAAAACCCGGAACCGGAACTGAAAACCTAAACCGACGGCTACAAGCAGTTCTGGTTTCTTAGAGAAATAGTAACCGGAACCATAATTACCATAATCAGTTTCACCTTTACCCGGTCAAAAAACCCAACTCTAACCTGAGCTGGTCAAAACTGTTACCTTTGGCGGAGTTTTCTTACAATAACAGTTATCATTCCAGTCTTGGAATGCCTCCTTTTGAGGTTTTATATGGGAGAAAATGTAGAACTCCCGTGTGTTGGGGAGAAGTGGGACCAAGGGAACTCGCTAGCAAAAAGGTAGTAAAAGTGACAAATGAACGAATCGATCAAATTCGTGCTCATTTAAAGGCGGCACAAGACCGTCAGAAATCGTATGCGGATAAACGGAGGAGGCCGATCGAATTCCAAGTGGGAGACTTTGTGTTGTTAAAGGTTTCTCCTTGGAAGGGTGTGATTCGTTTTCGAAAGCGGGGGAAACTTAGTCCACGGTTTATTGGACCATTCAAGATTTTAGCTCGGATTGGCGAGGTTGCCTATCGCTTAGAGCTACCGGAGGAGTTGAGTGGGATTCACAATACATTCCACGTATCTTATTTGCGAAAGTGCTTGGCGGATGAATCGGCTTATGTGCCATTGGAGGATTTGGTGATTGATGATAAACTCAATTATATTGAGAAACCGGTGGCTATCTTGGATAGAAAAGTCAAGCAACTTCGGAATAAGACGATTAACCAAGTAATGGTGCAATGGAAGAACAGACGGGGTTCGGATGCTACGTGGGAGTCCGAGGATGAAATGCGGAAATTTTATCCTTTCCTTTTTGAGGTGTAACGAGGTTTCGGGGACGAAACCTTTGTAAGGAGGGGAGAATTTGTAACGACCCATTTTGGAAAACATTATAAATAAAACTTATTGGTGGATGATTGTGTTTATTTTTATTAAAGGGTGTTTTATAAGATTTAATAATCGTAATTATATATTTATTTGGTTGGTTGGTATTTAAATAAATATATTGTAATGGGTGTTAACTAACTTAATTAAGTTAGAAATAAGCTAGTTAGACTAACTAGAACTTGAGGGGCTGAATCTGTCAATAGCAGAAACTTAAATTAAAAGGGGTTTTAATATTGACTTTGGTCAAAATTGGTCATGAGACCATCTTTGAGGCTGGAAACGTGAAAGAGAGGGAGAGACCAAGGAGACCACAAAAAAATTCTGAAGATTTGTCAATTGGTGCTTGGGTTTTGGTCTAAACTCTCATGCAACCATAAATTGGAGTTCTCTTTGCATCAAGCTACATCTAGGTATGAAATTTTAGGGGTTTTGATGGGATTTTCGTGGGTCACCATTGGGGGTGAGGGTTTGATGGGTAAAACTCTCAAATTTGGTGTTTTGAGAGTGTCAAATGTTGTTAATGATGTTGATAATCATGTAGGAACAACTTTTAATTGTTTTCTTTCATGATTTACATGTTATGAAAATAGGGGAATTGGGGTTTTCATGGAGTTGATGAACATGGTGTGTAAAGTAGTGTTTAAAGGTTTGTATTTGATGATTATCACTAAGTTGTTGTAGTTTGTGGTGATAATGATGAAATTGTTCATTTTTAAACATAATGATGGAGTTACATAGATGTGTTAATGATGAATGATTATTAGAAGATGAACTTGTGCATATATGGTGTTTGATGAAATGCCTAAGTAAGGCATTTGTCTTGAAATTAGTTTAAAATTAATGGTGATATGAAATAGGTGGGTGTATAAACTCAACAAAGGTGAATTGTTGTGGTGAAGGGTAGATTGGAAGTAATTAAGTTAAAATGGTGACATTGGGGTGAATGGGTGTATTTTGACTAATTGTGGTCAAACTTTATATTAAACCTATTAGTTGTGATAATAGGAATTGATAGTGAAGGTGTAAGTGGCACCAAACGACCCGGGAAAGAAGTTGTTATAGAGGATAGCACGTTGGAACAAGGTAAGTCACCCAAATCTTTTACTTATTATGTGTAATGGTGTTATGCATGTATGGATTTTTGTAGAAGATGTGACTTTATGGTGAATAGGTGATTGAATATTTGTTGTTAGACAATAATAAGCAATAGGTGATAAATGTTGCTTGATTATTGTTGATTTGGTGTTTTAATGTTAGTCTATGATTAACTTGGTGTTTAATATATGTGTGGTGAATGTATGAAATTAGTTCACATGGTGTGTGAATTTATATTTGAGATTAACTCAAATCGGTGTTGGAATCACAAGTGGTGTGATCATGACATTGGATTATTCACAAGGTGTGTGAAGGTCCTTTGTTGGGTGTAATCAAGTTAGTAAAACACAAGTGGTGTGGTTTACTTAACTTGAGAAATCTTGTGGAATAAGATTTCTTTGGTGTTTTGGGTACAAACGACCCGTTAGTAAATCGTTTGACATTCTAACCTTAATGGTTATAAAATGGTGATTTAAGTTGATTAGTATGTTCATATGGTGATATGAAATGTTTATGGGAGTATTGGAATGATCAAAAATGGAACGGGAACGAAAACGGGGCTTTGGAATGGTCAAAACTGCACAAAACTAAAAATTCTACATATTTGTGCAGGTCTGGGAGTAAGTTACGGCGGGGCTGGGAGTAACTTACGGCCAGAGCTCTCGGGTTTACGGCCCAGCTTACGGCCAAGACCAAAATTGAGTTTTTTTACCCTTTTTGACTTGGGGAACCATTGGGGGTTAATTTACTTAGTTCCTATGGATAAATGGGAGTTAATAGGTGATGTTAAAGGGTGTTTAAGCTTGGTGGAAGCTTGGGGCAACGTTAGGGGTGATCTTACTTAGTTCTAACGAACTAACGGTGACTTAATTATGGTGTTTTCAGGTGAACGGAAGGGTTGAAGGCGGATGTGATCGGATCGTTTTGCAAGGACTTGGATCAAACATATTTTGGGGTTTAATCTTTGTTGTTTTGAAACAAAGTTTTTGGCGAATAAATTTAAAAGTAAATTGGTTGTTGAATGTTTATATAACATCAATCTTTTGTAAAGTTTTTGTAAATTGGAATGTTCAAAGTGTTTAATACACTTAATTGTTGAAAAATATGGGACCTATTTTGATTTGTCGTTTAAAAACACGTGTCATGTGTTGGTGGGTTTTGGGGCTTACAGTGCAGAGTGTGCATGTTGTACCAACCTGTGCCCCTCCCTGTGAAGGATCCCAAAACTGATGCTGTATGACACACTCTCTCATACTATTTATCTCTTCACTCTTGAAGGTGGTGATGTGGGTGCAATTTGTACCATCCCCCACCTTACCATTCCCATTATCCTCACCATATGTGCATCATATCCATAAATCCCTTTCAAACCCATTCCCTTTGCCTTTCTCAGTTGGTGTTGGTACAAAGCTCGCGAAATCAAAGTGTCCAGTGTGTAATGTGTACCAACCATCATCCCTCCCATTTGAGGTTTTCCAAAATAGGGGTTCACTCTACTCTTTCTCATAGAGTTCTCACTCTCATTTTGGTAGTGTTTAGTGTGAATTTTGTACCAATCCCCCGCCCTACCATTCCCTTATTTCTCACTAGCTTCCTGCAGTACTCAAATGCCCAGGCCCATCCCTCCCCAGTATTGCACTTCCCAACATGAATGTGATGGTCCATCAATAAGAGACTGTTTTTTGCGCATCATACCATCAACCCAGTCCAGGTATCAGATTGCTGATAAATAGTAATACAAACCAATTTTACCCAGCCAACACCCTTCCCCGTTTCTATCCTCCCTGTTGTTGTACTTTACTTTCTCCCTTTTTTTACCCATAGACATCCCTTCCCCTTGTGTTTCAAAAAACTAGCGAACCTGCTGCTTAACACAAACCAATTGACATGTGTAAGCTCTCCACATGAGTCCTTGTAGCTTCCCATACATCCCTGCCATTCTGTTCCCAGTACTAGCACCTGCAAAAAATAAAACTGGTTGATAATTATTTACCTCAGTTACATCCATTTGTGATTAACATTGAGAGCTTGTGCTCCATATCCTTTTGCGATTGTTGCTCCCAGACATGTGGCCCAACTGCCCCTTCAGACATATCCACCCCTTCCTGAAGCGATACCACGCATCAAATACCATCTGCATTCTCACTTTGTTTGTTATCAACTGCAACAACATAGAAACCCCATTCTTCACTTGCTTGCATCACATGTTTTGTGTACTTGTGCTTGATTCCCTGTAACCGAATCCGAACTGTGTCCTTTATGAGCTTTACCACCTCTTCCCATTTACGATTATTTCCTTGGAATCTTCGGAGGTTTCACTCTTGCCAAATATAATACACCAAAGCTCCTATTAACAGCCGTTTGATAGTACTCCAGATCTGTGCACATGGTGGCATTGCCGAAAGATGTTGAATAATATGTTACCATATGCTAGGCATTCTCTACAATTTGGCCATATGTTTTACCTCTTTCCATAATCTCCGCGAGTACTCACATTGGAAGAATAAGTGATTATGCGTTTCATTGCCTTTTTTACACAAGACACATTTAGGATTTGTAGTGGGATCCCTCTTTACGAACCTATCTTGCGTAGGAAGACGTTTCAAAATGGCCAACCAAAGAATAAAGGCATGACGAGGTATATTCTGGCTATACCAGACAAGTTCATGGCATGGGACTTCACTTTGCACTCCACACAGATCAATATAAGCTTGTTGGGTAGTAAATTGACCAAGAACCCTTTCCCTCGTTTTCCATTGGATCTTATCATGAACGTCAACATTCAAAGTTGGGGGAGGAAAGTCATAGAGATAGGGAAATTTATCCTTCCATTCTTTCGGCCACTCCCAAACTCCACAACTTGTAATTTCAGCAACTCTAGTGTCATGGGTATAACCTGCTCTAAGAATTTCCCTCATTGAAATCAACTCACGCAATGGGCTAAGTGCATGCCAACGATCAAACCAAACTGATGTGTTTTGGCCATTCCCCATGATATGAGTCAAATATGGACGTACTCTATCTCACACATTCAGAATGTTCTTCCAACTCCAGCTATCTCCATCAACTTGTCTTACTTCCCAGAAATTGTTATTCTTTAATTTGTGTAATTTAACCCATTGAGCCCAAAGAGATATTTGATCAGGAAAAAGTCTCCATATATGCTTTGCCATTAAAGCTGCATTCTGAACAGCAAGAGCCTTAACTCCCAATCTGTGACACCCCGTAAAATCCAGGTGTTGGACTAAAAGAACCAATGAGCTTGATCAGAAAAATCTCTAAGTCTCACAGCATTACAACAACTGAAGAAGAACACAAAGGCTGATATTCAAATGTGCTGAAGTCACAAGATCTGAAGAGATGTACAACAGCTGAAGTGTAAGTCGTCAGGTGTTGTAGTGTATAGTTAGTCTTCAGTAGTTTTCTTATTGTTTGTAAAAGTCTGGTGAGTAGTTTACTCATCAGAGGTTTTAGTATTTTGTATTTCAGTAGTTTCAGTATTTGTACTTCAGTAGTTGTAGAGTTTGTCTTCAGATGTTGAAGACATTCTCAGTCGTTTAGTTTATTTCAGTTGTTTTGTTTTGTCTGTTAGATGTCAACATCATGTGACATCATCAGACGTCACTGCCTTCTATATATAGGCAGTTGACATGATTGTAATGTAACGAAGTTAATCAATTGAATGAGATATTCCTTTTACAGAAAACTTTCTCTCTCTATAACAAACTTGCGTTACTGTTTGATTGAACTTGTTCTTACTTTACTTTTGCTAATTCTGTGTTGAATTCCGCTGCTATACTCTACTGATTTATCAATTGAGAACATCTGATCCTACAATTGGTATCAGAGCCAGGTTAATCATTGATCGATTACACAATTGATCTCTGAAACTGCTCAAATTTGTTCTCAAATTGAGTGAATTAGCTGATTAAGTAAGAATTTGTTATAGATTGAAGTTTTCTGCTAACTTCTGTTGATTTGTATTTCAATATCAATCTGTTTTGCATCAATTGATTGAGATTTGAATTAGTTTGTGTTAAATTGATTGAATCTGTGATCATGTCAACTCCGAACAATGATCCACACAATACAGGCTCCGCAACCAAGCCTCCGATGCTGGTGCGGAGTGAGTACAACATCTGGCAACGTAGAATGCTACATCACCTGTCGATTAACAGCGTAGGATGTTGGAAATCTGTTGTGCATGGACCATATAAACCCACGATCACTGATCCTGAAACTAAGATCATGATTCCGAAACCTGCTGATATGTATTCGGATGAGGACATTAAACTGTTTGAAATTGATGCTAAAGCTCATGGTATTCTGGCCATGGCTCTGCCGAATGAGATCTATTCTGGTTTGATGCATTATGATACTGCTCATGATCTCTGGGTTGCACTGAAAGAACAATTTGGTGGAACCGATGAGGTCTTAGCAAATACTAGAGAAATTCTGGCTCAGCAGTATGAGACATTTTCTCACCGAAAGGGTGAATCCTTGACTCAACAATTTGAGCGATTCTCATGTTTAATTTCTGAGTTAAAAATGGTTAAGCAAGAATACACTAATAGTCAGATGAATAACAGATTTCTCAGATCATTGCCTGAGAGATGGGACACTTATACAATTGTCCTACGCTCTAATGCTAATCTAGAAAGTCTATCTCTCACCCAATTACATGGGAAACTCTTAACTTTTGAGAGAGAGGTAGAACAGAAGAGAAAACTGTCTTCATCTGGAAAACTTGCTGATGATTTTGTTCCTGGTAACACTGCTTTGATAGGTCAGGAGTCAGAGTTTAATGGGTCTGAATGTTCTTATGATGAACATATTGATTTTTCTACTAACAATTCTGAACATGCTTTTGTGGGAGTTGAGGGTAATGCAGGAAGTTATAGTGACAACTTGTGTTTTGTGATGGATGATTTGAAAGGTATCCCGGATGATGATCTAGAGGAGATGGACATTTTAAGTCAAATGGCACTGATCAATATCAGATCACAAAAGTTTTATAAAAGAACAGGAAGAAAGTTCCCTGGATTATCTGGCAAAACCAAGGTTGGATTTGACAAAGGGAAGCTGAGGTGCCATAAGTGTCATAGGCTTGGTCACTTTGCTAGGGAGTGCAAATCTACTGGTTCTAATCCTGCTGCACCCTTTGTGACTTTTCCAAACAACAACCCATCAAGCAAAGGACCACAATCCTCTGGTACTAGTCAACAACAATTCTATCCAGCTCACTTTGTTCCACAAAATCCTATGCCATATCCATATCCTTGTTTCTACATGCCTCAACCTACACACACTCCAGCATTAATTCCTTCACAATCACCTGCTCTTCCTGATCTCAGCAAATCACAAACCAATCAACTGCCTCAACAACAACAACATCAAAGTTTCTTTACTCCTGGAGTAGTTGATTGGAGTAGCCTACCTGATGATTTATCTGACTTCAACATGCAGCCTTACTCTGAAAATGGTCCACATGGTGGAGACAATCCTTTTGGAAATCTTGCATTGATGGCTATTGACTCAACTGACAACTCTTGTCAATCTTCTTCAACATCACAGGTATCCTCTGAATCCAAAGCTAAGTTGTGTTCAGAGTCTTGTGTTTCAGCATTTGCTTCCATTAGAGAAATCAATGTTGAGTTAATTAATGAAAAGTTGTCTTTAGAAAGGGTCATGACAAAGAATAAAATTGAATTTGAGAAAGCTTTGAATGAAAAAGAATCTGAAATTTACAAACTCAAGTGTCAATTGTCTGATGAAAAGGCTAGGGTGGAAGTCATGCTTGTAAAACACAATGATTTGAAACAAACACTTGCAGCAACCCAAGTCGAATGTGCAAGATGGGTTGAATCTTGCAAGGGGTTTGAGTTGCTATTAAACAAGCAAACAGCATCAAATGTGAAGTTTGGTATTGGATACAATCACACTGCTCCTCCAACTGATTATACACCAAAAAATCTTAACTGTGAGTCTGAAGGAGACAGTGTATACCAATCCACCAAATCTTCAGAAAAGTCTGATGCTGAAGAATCATTTGAAAGTGATTCAAGTGCCTGCAAATCTGAGTCTGAAACTATTGACATTGAAACTTATTCTTATTCTCTTGGATGTACAAATGTTATCCAGGATGAAACATGTCAGGATAGTGTTTTAATTGAGATTAACCCTGATGAAAAGGTTTCAAATGAACTAAATTTAAAACTGGTTAAGGTAGATGGGCATGGCACTGGAGAGAAAGATGCACGGCTTCTGATAAGTCAGAATCACTCATCAGTAGTTGTAGAAAAAGCTGATGCCACAACTACTGATAAGTGGAAAGGATTGACCGACAAGTGCTGAAGAATACCTCTTCAGAGGTTCTCAGCACATCAGCTGTTATCAATTTGTCTACAAATACTGATGTTCCAAAAGTGCTGATGAACAAGAACTCAGTATCTAAGTCATCAGTACTTGTAGATAATCACAAGGGAAAGCAAAAGAGGGTGCCTTGTGATATTTGTAGGCTGTTTAATCATTCAACTGATGAATGCTGGTACAGAAAAGGTTCTAAATTCAACAAAATCAAGAATAAAAACAAGAACATACTCAAAATGAAAAATGAATTTAGTTCAAAATTTGTACCTGAATCATCAGTTGTTTCAAAATCTGGAAAATCCTTACAAGGAAATACCTCCAGTAAATCCAAGAAAGGAAAAGGGATTGTTCCAGATTCAGGGAAACAACACTTGACAGCATCTCATTTGATTAAAGACACTAAAATGATCAAACACAAAAATAAAAAATCAAGTTCTGATGTGTCTGATGAAATCAAAATTTTAACTCAAAATCATAATCAACTGATGCTAATGATGCAACAACTGATAGGAAAAGTCAATCTGGCAGAGGCATCTGTTGATTCATTTCATAAAAAGAAATCAAAGTCAAAAGTCAAATCAAAAATTTCTGATAAGAATGCTTCAAGTGTTGCTTCAACTGATAATGCTAGTTCTGTTTTTTCAAATGTTAACAGACCCAAAACCAAAATGGTTTGGGTCCAAAAGTCTAACTGAGTGTGTTGTTGTATGCAGGGTCCTTCAGCATGCCAAAGTAGCATCTGGTATGTTGATAGTGGAGGATCCATGCATATGACTGGGAGCAGATCTCTTCTTCATAACTATTTCACTGGAAGGAGAGGATTTGTGTCCTTTGGTAATGATGCTAAGGGGTATATCATAGGTAAAGGTGTAGTCACTAATGGTGAGATTAGGTTTGATGATGTTAATCATGTTGAGAATCTTAAGTACAATCTGCTGAGTGTTAGTCAAATGTGTGATAAGGGTCATGTGTCTCTCTTCACTAAGCAAGATTGTAGGATTTTATCTTCTGATGTGATGCCTTTGATTAGCAAAGTGTTAGATGAGTATACACTTCTTAAGGCTAACAGAGTGGGAAAGGTATATGCCTTTGATCTTTCTAAGAAAATCTCTGTCAAAGGTCATCCTTGTTTATTTTCTAAGGCCTCTTTCAAGGAATCAAATCTGTGGCATAGAAGATTAGGTCATGTGAACATTAAGAACATGAATCAATTGGTGAAACATGGTTTGGTTAGAGGTCTTCCTTTAAAGGATTTTAGTTGTGATGAAAACTGTTCTGCATGCTTGAAAGGAAAGCAACACAAAGTCTCTTTTCCTTCAATTGGAGATTCCAAATCCACTGGTTGTTTACAACTGTTACACATGGATCTGTTTGGTCCAGTGCAGATAATGTCTATGGCAAAGAAGAAGTATTGTCTAGTTATTGTTGATGACTATTCAAAGTTTGTCTGGACTTTCTTCTTACACTCAAAAGGTGAGGTTGCCAAGGCTATTATCAATTTTGTGTTGTATGCTGAAAAGCAGTATTCTCTTTCTATCAAGTGTGTTAGGAGTGACAATGGCACTGAATTCAGAAATCATCTTCTTGATGAATTTTATCAGTCAAAGGGAATTCAGAGACAGTATAGCATTCCCAGATCTCCTGAACAGAATGGAGTGGTAGAAAGGAAGAATCGGACCCTGATTGAAGCTGCCAGAACAATGCTTGCTGATTCTGGTTTACCTCTCACATTCTGGGCAGAAGCTGTTAACACAGCTTGCTATGTGCAAAACAGAGTTTTGGTGAATCAAAGATGGTTGAAGACTCCATATGAAATCCTTCATTCTTTAACTCCTTTGATTTCCTTCTTCAGAGCTTTTGGGTGTCCTTGTTTCATTCTCAACACCAAAGATCAACTTACCAAGTTTGATTCCAAAGTTGATGCAGGATACTTTGTTGGATATTCTTCAACATGCAAGGCATATAGAGTGTTCAATTGTAGAACAAAGACTGTAGAAGAAACTCTTCATGTCAAATTCAATGAATGTCCTAAAGATTCCATTCCTCAGAATCCTGCTGAGATGTTTGATCTGAATATCTTGCAACATGATTTTCATGTTGAGACTAGTGGTGTAGAAGATGAAGTTCTTCCAGCTGATCCACCACCAGCTTCTAATGCAACATCACAAGGAATTTCAGATGATGAAGATGCAAGTACTCATTTGTTCAGATTCAGTGACAATATGTCCACATCTACCAAATCTGATGCTCCTTCTGCTTCAGCAATCCCACTCACTACAAATGCTGATGAAATTCTGGCATCTTCTAAATCTTTTGAAATTCCTGCTGCTGTACATCCTGAATCTTCTTCAACTGCTGCATCAGTTCCTCCAGCAAACACTTGCACTGATCTCATTCCATATCAAGAACTGAAGGATCATCCATTATCTCAAGTTCTTGTCAACAAGAGCCAAAGAATGACCACATAGCACTTAGAGATATTGGCTGGGTGGAGGCAATGCAGTTGGAATTATTGCAATTCAAGAAGCAACAGGTTTGGGAGCTGGTTTCTTTACCTCCAGGTAAGTGTGCAATAGGCACAAAATGGGTGTTTAGGAATAAAACAGATGAAAAAGGTCAAATCATTAAAAACAAAGCTAGACTGGTTGTACAGGGGTTCTGTCAGGAAGAAGGTATTGATTATGATGAAACTTTTGCCCCTGTAGCCAGATTAGAAGCAATTAGGCTGTTTTTAGCATATGCTGCCTTACATAAACTTAAAGTTTTTCAAATGGATGTCAAAAGTGCTTTCTTATATGGTAAAATAAAAGAGGAAGTGTATGTGTGTCAACCTCCAGGCTTTGAGGACAATAAACATCCTGATTGGGTGTACAAGCTTGATAAAGCTCTTTATGGGCTGAAACAAGCACCTAGAGCCTGGTATGACACATTATCCACTTTTCTTCTAAAAAATAATTTCACTAGAGGCTCCATTGATCAAACTTTATTCATAAAGAATGTAGGTCAGCATAAGCTACTTGTTCAAATTTATGTTGATGACATTATATTTGCTTCATCTGACCCAAAGTTGTGTGATGATTTCACTAAACTTATGACTACAAATTTTGAAATGAGTGCTATGGGGGAGTTACAGTTTTTCTTGGGTCTTCAAATCAAACAAAAACCTGATGGAATTTTCATTCACCAATCAAAATACACAAAAGAGCTTTTAAAGAAATTTGATTTGCAAAACTGTAAGCCATGTTCCAACCCCATGAGCACCACCACACAACTTGATGCAGATCTGAAAGGTACTTCAGTGGATGAAACTCTTTATAGATGTATGATTGGATCTTTAATGTATCTAACTGCATCCAGGCCAGACATTATGTTTGCCACATGTGTTTGTGCTAGATTTCAGGCTGCACCCAAAGAGTCTCATTTGATTGCTGTGAAAAGAATTTTCAGATACTTGCAAGGTACTCAATTCCTGGGAATATGGTACTCCACTGGACAATCCTGCAAGCTGGTTGCTTTTTCAGATAGTGACTATGCAGGATGCAAACTCTCAAGAAAATCTACTTCTGGTGGGTGTCAGTTTCTAGGAAATTGCTTGGTTTCTTGGCAAAGTAAGAAGCAAACTTCTGTAGCCACCTCCACTGCTGAAGCTGAGTACATTGCTGCTGCAAGTTGCACTTCCCAAATTCTCTGGCTTCAGTCTCAACTCCTGGACTATGGCATCAAAGAACTGAAGACACCATTGTTAATGGATAGTGCTTCAGCTCTTTGTATTGTCAAGAATCCAGTTCAGCACTCTAGGACTAAACACATTGAGATCAGACATCACTTTATAAGAGATTGTTTTGAAAAAGGTCTGATTGATCCCAAATTTGTTCCTAGTGCTGATGAGCTTGCTGACAATTTTACTAAGCCTTTAGACACATCCACTTTTCAAAATTTAGTTCTAAGGCTTGGAATGTTGCAACTTGAATAGGTTAGTGTTTAAATGAATAAAATGTTAAATATCCTTTTAAAATTCCAAAAATATTTTTTTTTATCTTGACACATTTTGATATTTTCAGTACATACTGATACATATCAAAAGTACTGATTCAAGAACAGTTATGACCTTGTATAATACTCTAAGTTACAAAGTACTGATGAGTATTGATGTCCTAAGTACTGAAGGTCAAATATGGTTTACAAAGTCTGATGAACAAAGTGTTCACAAGGTCTGATGAACAAAATTTCCAAAAAGTCTGATGAACAACTGATGAAAACAACTGATGAACAAAACTGTCGACAACACCTGATGAGTAATTTTACTCTTCAGTTGTTTTAACTTCTGTTGTTTTCTCTATTTAACTCAACCTTCTTCAGTTGTTTCATTATCACCTTCTCAGAACTTTTCATCTTTTTCAAAACCTATTTTCCCTCTTTCATCTCTGCATCCATGGCTACCATAACTTTGAAACCGCGTCACAATTCTATAGCCTATCTGACCAAATCTTCATTCTGGTCCAAGTTTGATGATGCAGTGGATTTGATGAACTCCTCTCAATTCAAAACTGCTTTTCTCATCAATCCAACTCTGTATGTTGAATCCATTCATCAATTTTGGATGAATGTTGAACTGGTAAATGTTGGAACTGGAGTCATCTCTCTTCGATCAACAGTCAATGGTCACAACGTGCATATCAGTCCCGCTGAGCTCAGAGATGTTCTTCAACTTGACGATGCCAACCTAGTCACTCAGTTCCCTAAAAGCGCCACTGACCTCTGTTTTACAAGTCATGAATACCAGGGCGACTTGAGTGACTCAACACTTTTCAAGAAGCACTTTAATGATCCAGAGCGTCTGATATTCCATATGATCAACATATGCCTGGCTCCGAAGTCGTCTTCATGGGATCAAATGTCATCTCGTTGGCAACAGGTATTGTACTCTATTCTCGAATCTCAAAAGCTAAATTTTTCTCAAATACTTTTTTCTGAATTAACTGAACATGCTGGTAAGCCTATTTCATCTAGATGGTTACTCTATCCTCGTTTTATTATGGCCATCATAGAGAAACAGCTGCCACAAACAGGCCTTGTTGGTCAGGGGATCCCTGCTCCAGCAGTTTTGCTGGAAGTATATTCCAGACACAACTCCAACCTCACTTTAAAAGAGGCTGCCCGGAAGCTCAAACCCAAGCAACGGGAACCCACAGCCTCATCCTCAAAATCCAAATCCAAAGTCCCCACTAAACCAAAATCCACTAAGCCCAAAAAGGCTGCTCAGGGAAATGAGTCCCCTGAGTCTGCCCATGCCTCACCAAGGCATGAACTGACCACTGGTAGTAGTCAACCAGTGGTTCATCAGACTCAACCGGCTCAAACCGCCCAGGTTTCCTCTCTACAGGATCCTGGTGCAACCTTTGTAGGGGACACCACATCACTAGAACCTATTTCAGTTGAAATGGTTTCTATTGAAAAGCACCAATCTCCCCGGGTGCATTCTCCTTCAAACCCACTTTCTATAGAAACCACCACCAATAGCCCAACATTTGTTATTGATCAAATCCTGAATCAGCTGAACACTCCTATCCCCTCCCAGACACCTATCACTACTGGGATAAGCTCCAACATTGAGGGGGAGGACCAAAGTGTCTCTGATAACCCACAGGATCATGACTACAACATCAGATCTCCTAGTGTGGAAAGAGAGATTCTGATATCTGACAAGGCTGCTACTTCATCACCTCCATCATTTGGAGTGATTGATAGTGGTACCATTGCTAAGACCTTGTCAGAGGCAACAACTGATGAAGGGGTTACCCCTGAGGTTGGAAGTCCCCAGTACCAAGACAAAGGGGCACCTGAATCTGTTGAGCCACACTCAACTCAGGTAAATCCTGAGATTCTCAGGAGGTCAGATGATGTAGCTAATGCTACTGATGACCAAAGATCAGTTGCTGAGCTTGTTAAGCAAAACCAACTCCTTGAGGCTGAGGTATGTAGACTCAATGAGCTACTCACCAAAATGTCCAAGGACAAAAGTCCATCTTCCCCACTTACCCCACAGATGGCACCTTCTCATTCTGAAGGTCACCCAAACACTTCAACCACTCATATCCAATTTGAAAAGCCACCAGCCACTGTTTTTGGCACTAATCCTTTGGGTTCTAGCCCCCCAGAGGCATTAGCTGCTGCCTTTCTACAAATCCTCCCTCTCATCACTCCATTACTGAAATCAATTATTGTTCAAGCCCTTGATGAGATGTTACCTTCCCAAACTCAAATTCAACAAATGGTTGATGAGGCTGTGACTGCTAAACTTTCAACTCTACATACTCCTTCTTCCCCTGCAGCCAAAAAGGGGGAGTTAGGAACTGAATCAGTCACAACTTCTTCAGCTTCCAAAAGGCCAAGGTCTGAAGAGGTTGCATTTGAAAGGTCTCCTGTCATTCAAGTAACTTATAAGAGACAGAAGAAGAACAAACCTGTTGAGATTATCAACAGAGATGATGTGGAAGTTGAGCAGGAAATGGTTGCTAAAGAAATTGAAGTTAGTGCTGAACAATTGGAAGCCACAACATTGATGTACAAAAACAAGTCAAAACCTCTGATGTACAAGAATTGGCTACAACTTCTGAAGTTCAAACACAGGCTACAATCTCTGAAGTTCAAGTACAAGCCACAACTTCTGATGCACAAGACACTGAACTAGAGGGGGTTCAAATTCCAGAGGTTCAGACTCAGGTTGAGACTCAGGTTGTTGAGGTAAGGGCTCCTCCAAAGAAGAGAAGGCAACTCAGAATTCAAGAAGAAGAAAGTTCTGATGAAGAAGACAGGTTGCCTATCTCCACAGTCATCAAGCCAAAAGCTCAAAAGCCTGCACCTTCAACAACTGGGGTAGATCTGACAGTTCCAAAGAAGAAAATTACTCTTCCTGCCAAGTACATTCCTGAAAAGCCATTAGTTTTTGGTCAACAGCCAATTATTACACCAGAGGCTAGGATGTTGGCAGTCAAAGTAAAACTGGAAGAAGAAGAGAGCCAAAGGAAACATGATGAGCAATTCCTCAAGTTGGTGGACAAAGATTATCCTCAGACTTCAACTATCACTGCAATGAAAAAGGAAGCTCAAAGATTGTATGCTCTGAAATGGACATTCAAATATACAAAAGAATTGATTAAGATGTGGCCTGACCCAAGGGTTCTTCATAGGATTCACAAGAGACAGCCCCCAGCAACTTATGCAAATAGGATCAAAAGGGTGTTGAGTGCTGAAATCATGCTTGGGTCAGTGCTTGATCCTTGGGAAATCATTAATGACTTTAAGAGTGTCTACAACTCGGGTGCAAAAGCTCCTAACTTCTTAGAGAACAAAATGATAAAGAAGGGACTGGTGTATAGGAGGCTGGAACATGTTCAGCAAGAAGAACTCTTTTTGTTTTTAGAGGGTAAGCACCCTGATGAGTTTGTATACAGGGAAATTACAAGAGTAGAACTGAAGGATGGGACTACGGCCAGATACTTGTCTGAATTTTATGGGCCTGAGTCCTTCTTCGAAGGTGAACCTGAAAGAATGACTCCAGAAGAGAAGATGTTACTACTTGAAGCTTATGTCCGGGAGTCTTTCAGGTTAGTATACAATCAATAGCTTCAATGAGAGGGGTTAATGCTCATAGTCCATTTCCCCAATGGAGTTCCCTCTCATATTTTGACAGTTAGAGTTTTTGAAAGCTGTTGGTTATCAGGCTTATACTTTAATTGGTCATTTTGATACTGATCTCAAAGAAAAAGACATTTCTTTCTGCCTGGAATAAATAAGTGAGACCTTAAATAAGTTAGAGGTTTTTGGCTGCATTGGTTCAGGGGGAGTTTGTTGGACTAAAAGAACCAATGAGCTTGATCAGAAAAATCTCTAAGTCTCACAGCATTACAACAACTGAAGAAGAACACAAAGGCTGATATTCAAATGTGCTGAAGTCACAAGATCTGAAGAGATGTACAACAGCTGAAGTGTAAGTCGTCAGGTGTTGTAGTGTATAGTTAGTCTTCAGTAGTTTTCTTATTGTTTGTAAAAGTCTGGTGAGTAGTTTACTCATCAGAGGTTTTAGTATTTTGTATTTCAGTAGTTTCAGTATTTGTACTTCAGTAGTTTTGTTCTTCAGTAGTTGTAGAGTTTGTCTTCAGATGTTGAAGACATTCTCAGTCGTTTAGTTTATTTCAGTTGTTTTGTTTTGTCTGTTAGATGTCAACATCATGTGACATCATCAGACGTCACTGCCTTCTATATATAGGCAGTTGACATGATTGTAATGTAACGAAGTTAATCAATTGAATGAGATATTCCTTTTACAGAAAACTTTCTCTCTCTATAACAAACTTGCGTTACTGTTTGATTGAACTTGTTCTTACTTTACTTTTGCTAATTCTGTGTTGAATTCCGCTGCTATACTCTACTGATTTATCAATTGAGAACATCTGATCCTACACCAGGTTAGCATCTTCTTTAATTGAATATTTGTTTAATTGATATTTATACATGTGGCACTAGAATTAGTTTAATTTAGTGTGACACGTGGCATTACAGTATGAACACTGACACAAACATGATAATTCGGTAAATTATCACAACACGCACACACGTGTCCAAGAAAGCACAAACGTTGGGGAACGTTTAGCACACCGTGTAACAAAGACACTCGAAACCTCATGAAACACTCATACACTGAATTTGGAAGTTTAAACAAGGCAGAACGATAGTCCGAAAGCGTGAAGACGGCGACGAACGGATTAAACTAATGAAAATGGGCCTATTGGGCTCCCTAGTGACCCGTCGCGGTACGCGAAGACCCACGAGGAGTTCCATGGCGATACGCGACATGCGGCCGGGGATTAGAATTCCAAATTCCTCCATGGTACGCGGAGAGCATCTGTAGCTCTCTCCGCGGAACGCGACGAATCCAGTCGATAATATCTTCATTTAACCAAGACAATCATGCCTAATCTACCCATCTTAATCATTTTAAACACTCTTGCACGCCTTATCTCGACTATTATCATCTGGAAACCACTGATTAGACCTCAAGGAAGCCATTGAAGGACTTCTTGAAGCTCCAACTTGAGGGTTTGAAGCTTCTGTACCACAAGGAAGCTTGAACATCATCATTCTCTTCTTCTTTCTATCGACCCCAGCAATATCAGGAGGTTTAGAAGTTGTTCTTGTCATCATCTCAGTGTTCTTGAAGCTTTGGAAGGTAACCACATGCTCCTTGTAGCCTAAAATCACTCACAAACACACATGCAGTGGGTAAAACCCACATGCAAGCACTCATCCAGCACATGACGAATTTTTGTGACAACAAGTACCTGACCGGCCGACAAGTCCGTACGGTACGTGTACTTTCAACAGTAACTATGTGTAATTACATGTGTATAAACAGTATTTGTATTAACAGAATTCTAAATACAAGAAACAGTTGTACGTATTTTCTTGTAAACTTAAATACTGTAAGTACAACAAACATTTGAAACATTAGTTGTGTCTATTTATGTGAAAACCTAAGTACAGTTAACACAACAGATCATGAGAAACAAAAGTGCTCAAGTGAATAACAAAAACAAATCGGTTGCTATCTGATATCCATAGATGACAGGAATCAGATGGCCGACAATTCAAGGTGAATACAATGTGGAAACATGATGTTTAGTTGAGTCCGACAGTGAGGAAACACAATTCAAACATAATTTACAGTGTTGTTTCAGAATAATGAACTGACAGTGTGTTTGCGTGGGTGACGATTCACACAAACATATCTGTGAGTTTAACGTTCTGAAATAATGACTGGAAAGTAGAAAACAAAAGTCGGATAGCGAAACCATCGTCGTGTTCGTTCGAATGACGATTCGAACGAATACGCGCGATGGTGACGCAATCTGACGAAACGACAACGAAAACTCTACACGAACGACTTTAAATTAATAAAATAAAATATTTAACATTTTACAATTTTGAAACTCATCAAATAATTAAAATAACATTCTTTTTATTTATTACAAATAAACTACGCGTAAATTTCCGGAAACGAGACGAAAACGCGAAACGAGCAACCGAAACGAACCCGAACTCACACGGGGTATATAAACATCAAATGAATGCATTTCTTTCATTTCTCTCAACTTACTCTCTCTCTAAAATCCCCCAACCCGTCCATTTCTCTCTCTAGAAAGTCATCACCATTAATGACCTTCAAAGCTCCATAACTTCTCCATTTCACAACGAAATTCGGTGATTCTTGCACCTAAATGAAGCACTCATTGTCCTCTACGTGAATGTACAATAGATCGGGGAGTTTGTCCAACCAAAAACGAGGTATGAAGCCATGAAAAATCTGGAAATTAGGGTTTTATGGGCTTTGTTCGACCCAACCCATGTAGAGAGTGCTAGAACAGGTGTAAGCCAACCCTAGGCCTTCGCAAACTTGTTATGTTTCACCATTGATGTGGGGGCCTCACCATGACTGGTCGTCGATCGAAGTGGATGATGGAGCTGCAACAGGTTCGCTGGGGAAAGAGATGGTCGAACCCTCGAGTGCCAGCCGAACCCCTGGGGTCTCACGAACCTTGAGGTGCCAAACCATTTGACCCAACATGCAGCGAACCTTTCAGCATCCACCGAACCCTCCTTCGAGTCACAAACCCATGTACATGAACCTTCATGGTGAAACGAACCTATACATGTTGCCGAACCCAAGCAAGAACCTTAACCGAACCTTTGCATAGCTCACGAACCTTTCTATACCCAGCGAACCCATGGTCATTCTCATCAACCGAGCCTTCTCGACGAACCCTAAGACATGCATGAGGCCGAACCTTTCAAGACCCATGAACCAGCTGAGAGCCCTTAGCCGAACCCTGACCTTGAGCCTGTGAACGAACCTTAGCATGAACCACGAACCTTGGAAGAGATGGCCCTTAGGTTCGCTGCCACTTTTGTAGAACCAGTCGAGGACATGCGGCTCCCAACTGGCACACGGAATTACACTTGGCCCACATTCGTATTAGGCCTAACAACCCTTTGTATTCGGCCCAGCACATTGGTTCGCAGTCCATGTCCATCGTCCCAATTCCCTACTTGGCTCATCATCAATGAACCAGCCCAAGGCCCAACCATCCTTCGGCCCACATCAACGAGTTGGACCCAACACTATTGGTTGATGCATGTTGATATCCATAGATGACAGGAATCAGATGGCCGACAATTCAAGGTGAATACAATGTGGAAACAGGATGTTTAGTTGAGTCCGACAGTGAGGAAACACAATTCAAACATAATTTACAGTGTTGTTTCAGAATAATGAACTGACAGTGTGTTTGCGTGGGTGACGATTCACACAAACATATCTGTGAGTTTAACGTTCTGAAATAATGACTGGAAAGTAGAAAACAAAAGTCGAATAGCGAAACCATCATCGTGTTCGTTCGAATGATGATTCGAACGAAGACGCGCGATGGTGACGCGATTTGACGAAACGACAACGAAAACTCTACACGAACGACTTTAAATTAATAAAATAAAATATTTAACATTTTCCAATTTTGAAACTCATCAAATAATTAAAATAACATTCTTTTTATTTATTACAAATAAACTAAGCGTAAATTTCCGGAAACGCGACGAAAACGCGAAACGAGCAACCGAAACGAACCCGAACTCACGCGGGGTATATAAACATCAAATGACTGCATGTCTTTCATTTCTCTCAACTTACTCTCTCTCTAAAATCCCCCAACCCGTCCATTTCTCTCTCTAGAAAGTCATCACCATTAATCACCTTCAAAGCTCCACAACTTCTTCATTTCACAACGAAATTCGGTGATTCTTGAGCCTAAACGAAGCACTCATTGTCCTCTACGTGAAAGTACAATAGATCGGGGAGTTTGTCCAACCAAAAACGAGGTATGAAGCCATGAAAAATATGGAAATTAGGGTTTTATGGGCTTTGTTCAACCCAACCCATGTAGCGAGTGCTAGAACCGGTGTAAGCCAACCCTAGGCCTTCGCAAACTTGTTATGTTTCACCATTGATGTGGGGGCCTCACCATGACCGGTCGTCGATCGAAGTGGATGATGGAGCTGCAACAGGTTCGCTGGGGAAAGAGATGGCCGAACCCTCGAGTGCCAGCCGAACCCCTGGGGTCTCACAAACCTTGAGGTGCCGAACCATTTGACCCAACATGCAGCGAACCTTTCAGCATCCACCGAACCCTCCTTCGAGTCACGAACCCATGTACATGAACCATCATGCTGAAACGAACCTATACATGTTGCCGAACCCAAGCAGGAACCTTAACCGAACCTTTGCATAGCTCACGAACCTTTCTATACCCAACGAACCCATGGTCATTCTCATCAGCCGAGCCTTCTCGACGAACCCTAAGACATGCATGAGGCCGAACCTTTCAAGACCCATGAACCAGCTGAGAGCCCTTAGCCGAACCCTGACCTTGAGCCTGTGAACGAACCTTAGCATGAACCACGAACCTTGGAAGAGATGGCCCTTAGGTTCGCTGCCACTTTTGTAGAACCAGTCGACGACATGCGGCTCCCAACTGGCACATGGAATTACACTTGGCCCACATTCGTATTAGGCCTAACAACCCTTTGTATTAGGCCCAGCACATTGGTTCGCAGTCCATGTCCATCGTCCTAATTCCCTACTTGGCTCAACATCCATGAACCAGCCCAAGGCCCAACCATCCTTCGGCCCACATCAACGAGTTGGACCCAACACTATTGGTTGATGCATGTTGATATCCATAGATGACAGGAATCAGATGGCCGACAATTCAAGGTGAATACAATGTGGAAACAGGATGTTTAGTTGAGTCCGACAGTGAGGAAACACAATTCAAACATAATTTACAGTGTTGTTTCAGAATAATGAACTGACAGTGTGTTTGCGTGGGTGACGATTCACACAAACATATCTGTGAGTTTAACGTTCTGAAATAATGACTGGAAAGTAGAAAACAAAAGTCGGATAGCGAAACCATCATCGTGTTCGTTCGAATGACGATTCGAACGAAGACGCGCGATGGTGACGCGATTTGACGAAACGACAACGAAAACTCTACACTAACGACTTTAAATTAGTAAAATAAAATATTTAACATTTTACAATTTTGAAACTCATCAAATAATTAAAATAACATTCTTTTTATTTATTACAAATAAACAAAGCGTAAATTTCCGGAAACACGACGAAAACGCGAAACGAGCAATCGAAACGAACCCGAACTCACGCGGGGTATATAAACATCAAACGAATGCATTTCTTTCATTTCTCTCAACTTACTCTCTCTCTCTCTCTCTAAAATCCCCCAACCCGTCCATTTCTTTCTCTAGAAAGTCATCACCATTAATCACCTTCAAAGCTCCACAACTTCTTCATTTCACAACGAAATTCGGTGATTCTTGAGCCTAAACGAAGCACTCATTGTCCTCTACGTGAAAGTACAATAGATCAGGGAGTTTGTCCAACCAAAAACGAGGTATGAAGCCATGAAAAATATGGAAATTAGGGTTTTATGGGCTTTGTTCAACCCAACCCATGTAGCGAGTGCTAGAACCGGTGTAAGCCAACCCTAGGCCTTCGCAAACTTGTTATGTTTCACCATTGATGTGGGGGCCTCACCATGACTGGTCGTCGATCGAAGTGGATGATGGAGCTGCAACAGGTTCGCTGGGGAAAGAGACGGCCGAACCCTCGAGTGCCAGCCGAACCCGTGGGGTCTCACGAACCTTGAGGTGCCGAACCATTTGACCCAACATGCAGCGAAACTTTCAGCATCCACCGAACCCTCCTTCGAGTCACGAACCCATGTACATGAACCATCATGCTGAAACGAACCTATACATGTTGCCGAACCCAAGAAGGAACCTTAACCGAACCTTTGCATAGGTCACGAACCTTTCTATACCCAGCGAACCCATGGTCATTCTCATCAGCCGAGCCTTCTCGACGAACCCTAAGACATGCATGAGGCCGAACCTTTCAAGACCCATGAACCAGCTGAGAGCCCTTAGCCGAACCCTGACCTTGAGCCTGTGAACGAACCTTAGCATGAACCACGAACCTTGGAAGAGATGGCCCTTAGGTTCGCTGCCACTTTTGTAGAACCAGTCGACGACATGCGGCTCCCAACTGGCACATGGAATTACACTTGGCCCACATTCGTATTAGGCCTAACAACCCTTTGTATTAGGCCCAGCACATTGGTTCGCAGTCCATGTCCATCGTCCTAATTTCCTACTTGGCTCAACATCAATGAACCAGCCCAAGGCCCAACCATCCTTCGGCCCACATCAACGAGTTGGACCCAACACTATTGGTTCATGCATGTTGATATCCATAGATGATAGGAATCAGATGGCCGACAATTCAAGGTGAATACAATGTGGAAACAGGATGTTTAGTTGAGTCCGACAGTGAGGAAACACAATTCAAACATAATTTACAGTGTTGTTTCAGAATAATGAACTGACAGTGTGTTTACGTGGGTGACGATTCACACAAACATATCTGTGAGTTTAACGTTCTGAAATAATGACTGGAAAGTAGAAAACAAAAGTCGGATAGCGAAACCATCATCGTGTTCGTTCGAATGACGATTCGAACGAAGACGCGCGATGGTGACGCGATTTGACGAAACGACAACGAAAACTCCACTAACGACTTTAAATTAGTAAAATAAAATAATTAACATTTTACAATTTTGAAACTCATCAAATAATTAAAATAACATTCTTTTTATTTATTACAAATAAACAAAGCGTAAATTTCCGGAAACGCGACGAAAACGCGAAACGAGCAACCGAAACGAACCCGAACTCACGCGGGGTATATAAACATCAAATGAATGCATTTCTTTCATTTCTCTCAACTTACTCTCTCTCTCTCTAAAATCCCCCAACCCGTCCATTTCTTTCTCTAGAAAGTCATCACCATTAATCACCTTCAAAGCTCCACAACTTCTTCATTTCACAACGAAATTCGGTGATTCTTGAGCCTAAACGAAGCACTCATTGTCCTCTACGTGAAAGTACAATAGATCGGGGAGTTTGTCCAACCAAAAACGAGGTATGAAGCCATGAAAAATATGGAAATTAGGGTTTTATGGGCTTTGTTCAACCCAACCCATGTAGCGAGTGCTAGAACCGGTGTAAGCCAACCCTAGGCCTTCGCAAACTTGTTATGTTTCACCATTGATGTGGGGGCCTCACCATGACTGGTCGTCGATCGAAGTGGATGATGGAGCTGCAACAGGTTCACTGGGGAAAGAGATGGCCGAACCCTCGAGTGCCAGCCGAACCCTTGGGGTCTCACGAACCTTGAGGTGCCGAACCATTTGACCCAACATGCAGCGAACCTTTCAGCATCCACCGAACCCTCCTTCGAGTCACGAACCCATGTACATGAACCATCATGCTGAAACGAACCTATACATGTTGCCGAACCCAAGCAGGAACCTTAACCGAACCTTTGCATAGGTCACGAACCTTTCTATACCCAGCGAACCCATGGTCATTCTCATCAGCCGAGCCTTCTCGACGAACCCTAAGACATGCATGAGGCCGAACCTTTCAAGACCCATGAACCAGCTGAGAGCCCTTAGCCGAACCCTGACCTTGAGCCTGTGAACGAACCTTAGCATGAACCACGAACCTTGGAAGAGATGGCCCTTAGGTTCGCTGCCACTTTTGTAGAACCAGTCGACGATATGCGGCTCCCAACTGGCACATGGAATTACACTTGGCCCGCATTCGTATTAGGCCCAACAACCCCTTGTATTCGGCCCAGCACATTGGTTCGCAGTCCATGTCCATCGGCCCAATTCCCTACTTGGCTCAACATCAATGAACCAGCCCAAGGCCCAACCATCCTTCGGCCCACATCAACGTGTTGGACCCAACACTATTGGTTCATGCATGTTGATATCCATAGATGACAGGAATCAGATGGCCGACAATTCAAGGTGAATACAATGTGGAAACAGGATGTTTAGTTGAGTCCGACAGTGAGGAAACACAATTCAAACATAATTTACAGTGTTGTTTCAGAATAATGAACTGACAGTGTGTTTGCGTGGGTGACAATTCACACAAACATATCTGTGAGTTTAACGTTCTGAAATAATGACTGGAAAGTAGAAAACAAAAGTCGGATAGCGAAACCATCGTCGTGTTCGTTCGAATGACGATTCGAACGAATACGCGCGATGGTGACGCGATTTGACGAAACGACAACGAAAACTCTACACGAACGACTTTAAATTAATAAAATAAAATATTTAACATTTTACAATTTTGAAACTCATCAAATAATTAAAATAACATTCTTTTTATTTATTACAAATAAACTAAGCGTAAATTTCCGGAAACGCGACGAAAACGCGAAACGAGCAACCGAAACGAACCCGAACTCACGCGGGGTATATAAACATCAAATGAATGCATTTCTTTCATTTCTCTCAACTTACTGTTGGACGTATTGGAGAGCTCGGAAACAATCCGAATCCAATGTAAAACTACTCGACAGCCTCTGGAATAGTGCGGAATCCTATTCCAGGGTTTTCCAATCGAAATCAACAGAAACCGTGGTGATCCGAGGTTGTAGGAACGACTTGGATGCAAAAATCGAACACCACGGGTTGAGAATCGAACTTGGACGATCAAAGGCCGCTCAAATCTCCTAGGGTTTTGACACTTGGGTCTCAGGGAAGAAGGAGGGCTCTGGAAAGTTAGAGTTGAAATGATTTGAACTTGTATATATAGGCTGTAGTCATTCGGCCGAATGAGTGGCCGAAGCAGCTCATTCGGCGAATGACCAAGCTCGAATGAGCTATCAATCGAATGAGTCATTCGGCGAATGACTCATTCTATCGCCAGACATTCGCTATGTTGTTCATTCGGCGAATGACTTCATTCTAGAGTCATTCGGCCGAATGAGCAATCTTCATACTCAACATTAATTTAATCAAATCAACTAGAGTCATTCGGCCGAATCCAATGCAAAAGTTCTTCTTGCATTGCATCAACCCATGATTCTTCCTTGAGGGCTTCAGTGACAGTACGCGGTTCAACTTGAGAGATAAAGCAGGAATGAGCACAAAAGCTTACATCTGCAAAATCAAGAATGTCCGCAAGACCACCTGAAGAAATCTGACTTCGAGTCTTCACTCCATCTAAAGGACTCCCAATAATGTTATCTTGAGGATGAATACGATTAATTCTTCCAACAGGATGAGCGGGAACCTCAACCTCAGGATCTAAGTTATTCAGATTCAAATCCTCAAGACCGGGTACAAGGTTATCAACAACTGGTTCAGGAGCAGCTGGAGGATTGTCATCTGTGTCTGAGCTGTCATCATTTATCTGTGTAGTAGGAACAGATGCAGATGAAGGTTGAAAAGTTTCATCAGGTGCATTTTGTACATCATACAGCATCTGAACAGCGACATCTTCATCTTAATACATGGGGGGCATGTTGAATGAATCAAAGAGACTGGAATAATCAAACATCCAATCTGGCCCTTTTCCAGGTGGGGGCATTGTATATTTCTGAACGTCTACATGGTACCACTCCTCCACATTATGAGTTGCAATGTTGTAAACTCGTTTATTTGGAGTGCTATACCCAAGAAAGTATCCTTCTTCCACCTTTTCATTGAACTTGCCCTGCTCATGTTTCTTAAGCATAGTGCATGGAGCACCAAACGGTTCTAGATACTTAAGATTTGGCTTTATGTTATGGAGCAGTTCAAAGCAAGTCTTCCCATGTCTCTTCACAATAAGTACCCGGTTCAATGTATAACAAGCATTAGCTACAGCTTCGTTCCAGAATTGAACCGGTAGAGAAGAATCAGCAACCATTGTTCTAGCAGCCTCAATCAATGTCCTGTTCTTGCGTTCAGCAGCACCATTCATTTGTGGAACATATGGAGCACTAAATTGTTGCACGATGCCTCTTGCATTACAAAAATTTTCCATGTTGTGATTTTTGAACTCCGTTCCATTATCAGTTCGAAACTGACGAATCTTGAGCTTATAAAGTGATTCAAGTTTGGTAACCAAAACTTGAATGCAATCAAACGTTTCAGATTTCTCCTTCAAAAAGAAAACCCAAGAGTATCTGGAATACTCATCAGTGATGACAAGACAGTATAGATCTCCAGCTATACTCTTACGATTCACAGGACCAAATAAGTCCATGTGAAGAAGCTCAAGAGGAACATTGATTGAATGAAACTTTTTCATCTTATGAGACTGCTTAGATTGCTTTCCCTTCTTGCATGATACACAGATATCAGACAGCTTAAAGTTCTTCAAGCTAACTCCCTCAACCAGACTATTGTGAACTAAATGATTCATCTTACGTAAACTCAAATGACCCATCCTCTTATGCCAAAGGATTGAATCTTTTTCAGTTGCCTTTGTCATAAAACATGAAGCTGTGGAGGATGTAGTTGAAGCTGTGGCCATATTGAGAACGTACAAATCTTGCTTCCTTGGAGCAGACATCAAAATCCAATCTTCAGGGATCTTAACACCTTGCTTGAGAATGTAACATTTTGACTCATCAAATAAGACCTTGTACTCTTTGTCACAAATCTGAGAGACTGACAGGAGGTTGTTTTCCAGCTGTTTAACATATCTGACATTATCAAATGAAACTTGTCCATTTGTCAGAATTCCCTCTCCTGTAATAAAACCGCCTTTGTCACCGGCAAAAGCAACATATCCACCTCGAACTGCATTCACATTGGTGAGCAGAGAAATATCACCAGTCATGTGTCTGGAAGCCCCACTATCAACGATCCAATTGCTGTTAACTCTAGCTTTTGGAGCAACCTGCACAATAAAGAGACAATCAGTTCTCTTTGGGAACCCAAGCCTTTACAGTCTTGGGTTGACCCAGAGAGTCTCGGATCCAAACGTCAATCCATTTTCCATCAGGAAGAGATTTATCTGAAATGGGTGGAACAGAATCCTCAGATGATTTAACTTTCCAAATTGCATTTTTATCAAAATAGGTTTTCAGATAAATGGATGATGTTTTTGCTTGGTTGACTTTAAGCACATTTGGAACATTCAGAATTTCCAGTTTTCCTTTACCCTTGTCTGAAGTTTTAATCTGAATGGGTTGTTTAGGCTTTGTTTGAACAGGCTTAGATACAGATTTTACCGGTTTTGGTAAAACAGAATTTAGTTTTCTGAAAGAAACAGCCTTTGGCCTGATCAGATGAGGGCAAAATCTCACAATGTGCCCAGACTTTCCACATTCAAAACAAAATTTTTCACCTTTTTTATGAAAATGTTTTAAATCAGAAAATGATGTTTTATTTGATTTAAACACATTTGTTTTCTGACTGTCTTGATTAAAACCCAATCCCTTTGTCCCTTTGTTACCAACCAAAGCTGAATTGGTAACACAATTTGCTTCAAAATCTTGTGAAGCTTTAACAAAGCATAATTCTTTGTAAATCTTTGAGTTGCAGATTGGGTCACCTTTCATGACAACATGGGTTTGATTCCGAGAAGTACTATGCTTAGGTGAATAATTTGATTCATCCTCGGAATCGGAAACCCAATCTTCAACAACTCCATCCACCCGAGATCCATCAGTCTTTGATGAATTCTGATTTGTACTCAGACCAACTGGATCTATTACTAACGGAGTAGTAACCTGAAAATCCTTAACATCTTTGTCATTTGGTGTATTGACAAAGGCATTTAGGATTGGTAGAGGACAATTTTGATAATTAACCTTTTCCTTCCCCTGATCAGTACCCTTACTGATCATATGCTCAATGATATAAGATGAGCTTTCATAGCTCTTGAGCTTCTGACTTAGAGTCTCATAGTCACATTCGACTATTGCTAACTTCTTCTTGATCTCATTGATGGTGTTGAGATAAGAAGTTATAGCATCTTGCTTGTTCAGAACAGCAATCTCAGTCTCATGCAATTGTCTGTTTAAAAGATCAATTTTAATTTGAAAATCTTTTTCATTAGATTTTAAAATTTTGTTTGCTTCAATGCACAAGTCTAGATCGTTCAACAAGTCACTGTTATGCTTCTGATAAGCAAGAACCTTACTCCTAAGGTCAAGACAATTGAAACAATCAGAATGGGAAGATGAACAGTCAGTGTATACCTGCTCAGACTCTGATGAAGCAGAAGAGTTTACCATCAGGGCAAATTGAGTAGATGAGTCATCAGCTTCACCATCAGAATCTTGAGTGTCTGAATCTGTCATACTATCTGATTCTGAACTTGAGACTTTATCATCATTATCCAATGAGTCTTTCCGAATGCTTTCCTCACTTTGATCTTCTGATTGTTGAATTTCAGCCACACAAGCTTTATCTTGATCTTCTTTATCAGCATTAAATCTGAAATCCCAGTTCACCCCTTCATCCTGTTGAACCATTAAAGCTTTACTTGCAGAGGATGAAGATCCAGCTTGAGAAGGAGAATCAATAGGGACTAATCTCCTTTCTGGATTGGCAGTGGTGGATTTCTGATGATGAAATGGATTCTTGTTGCCTGCTTTCTTCGGCTGTTTGCACTGTCTGGCAAAATGACCCTTCTCACCACAGTTGTAGCATGTCACTGATGCCATATCAAATCCAAACTTAGACTCCTTGTTTAAATTGATATCCTTCCCTGTCCTCTTGACAAACTCCTTAGCTCGTCTAACCGCACTTGCCAATGCCCACATAATATCAATTCGTTCCATGTCATCAGAATCAATCTGAGAGTAGTCATCATTGGTCAAATAGGGATTGCCGATCTGACCGGCAACTAATCCATCATATGAGCTAACTAATGTCGACAAAAGACCCATATGCTCTTTTGCAATCTCCACTGTGACCTTGTCGAAGTTCTCTGTTTTCAGACTGGCAGTAGGCTGATGATGCTCTTGTTGTGAACTGGTTGAAGATGATTGACTGAAATGAATCTGAGCTGTAGATGGAGCCTCAGATGTCTTAGAAACAAAAGCAGTCTTCAGAGGAGCATGAGTTGTGGATTTATCGACTGTGGGAGTGGAGTAGTATAGAGAAGGATCCTGAACTTGCACAACCCTCTTGGCTTTCCATTTGTTCTCTATCTCCTGCTCTTTCAGTTTCTAAATAAAATCATTGATGTCCATATGAGCCAACATCTGATTTTGCTTGAGTACAATCAAGAAAGACTCCCACTTTGGAGGTGGAGCATCTGCCAAACACTGAATCTTCTCCTGAGTTGTAGTTTTGACCTCATGGTTGAACAACTCACACAAAAAATGATAGAACCTAGCAATCAGCTCATCCAGTGACTCATTTCCCACATACATAAAGCTATTGAATTCTTTTCTCAAAGCTTTAGACTTAATGCTCTTCAACGCATCATTCCCCTCATATCTTTGTTGTAAGGCATCCCAGAGGTATTTGGAAGATGTAAATTGTCTAAACTGATGGAAGATGTCTGTAGCAATGGACTGTGACAAAATGGCATATGCTTTCTTCTCATAATCATACAACTTCCTTTGAGGCTCGGTCATTCTTGTAACAAGCATAGGAGTTCCATCCTCGTTCAAAGGCCTCAAATAACCTCCTTCTATCATCATCCACAGATTTGTATCCACCCCATTGATATGGATCTCAAATCTATACTTCCAATGAGGGTAATCATCTAAAGTCAACAACTTAGGAGCTTTATTTGAGTTCCCTGTCTCATTCTCTGTCAATAAGAGAGTCTGAATGCGATGGTTTTGGTTAGCCATGAGTGCTAGATCCTCCATTTGATCAGAAGTAATAAAATTCAACACTTAGAAAAATTTCAGGAAAACTGGCGAATGAAGAAGATTCGGGCGAATGTCGGGGACCGAATGACCTGAATATGGCGAATGAGGGCTGAGTATGACACCAGGCGAATGAGCAGATCGAATGAACCTATTCGGCGAATGTCTGATCGAATGAACTCTTTCGCCGAATGAGAATGGAGTATGAGACTTATTCGGCGAATGAAAAGGGCGAAGGAGCTATTCGTCGAATGAGACCTATTCGGCGAATGAAGAGCTATTCGGCTGAACTTATTCGGCCGCAATCGTCATTCGGCGATCTGGGGTTTTCAGCAACGAAAATCGAGATATCTTGTGATTTTGACCAAATCTAAGCATCAAATTTGGTACATAAGTTCAAGACATGATTATAAACCAATTGGGAAAGGATTTTGACAAACAAACCATGAAAACCCTTGATTTTTCAATGAAATGGTGACTTGAAGAGCAAGAAACTTAGGGTTTTTGGAAGTTACGAAAATCAGGGTTTTGGGAAACTCAGATCTGATGATTTAGAGTGGAAATCGAGTAGAATCAAGAGCCATAGCTCTGATACCACTTTGTTGGACCTATTGGAGAGCTCGGAAACAATCCGAATCCAATGTAAAACTACTCGACAGCCTCTGGAATAGTGCGGAATCCTATTCCAGGGTTTTCCAATCGAAATCAACAGAAACCATGGTGATCCGAGGTTGTAGGAACGACTTGGAAGCAACAATCGAACACCACGGGTTGAGAATCGAACTTGGACGATCAAAGGCCGCTCAAATCTCCTAGGGTTTTGACACTTGGGTCTCAGGGAAGAAGGAGGGCTCTGGAAAGTTAGAGTTGAAATGATTTGAACTTGTATATATAGGCTGTAGTCATTCGGCCGAATGAGTGGCCGAAGCAGCTCATTCGGCGAATGACCAAGCTCGAATGAGCTATCAATCGAATGAGTCATTCGGCGAATGACTCATTCTATCGCCAGACATTCGCTATGTTGTTCATTCGGCGAATGACTTCATTCTAGAGTCATTCGGCCGAATGAGCAATCTTCATACTCAACATTAATTTAATCAAATCAACTAAACATATAATCAATAATAAACATTAAGAATGATATATAAAGACAACTTCCATTAATAACTTTGAACTTTACATGATTAGAGTTACAAAACCGAACTAGGGACATTACATGTATCAACAAACTCCCCCTTGAACCTAGTTCAACTCTTGGAAGTGTCTTTCTTGAAATACTTTTCTGAAATAGCTTTCCAATCTGCTGCAGCGTGTATCTTGAATATGCTGCAGAGACGGATCACTCTCATAAACTGCAAAGCTTGCACCATGTCTTGAACATCGAAGAAAATCTGGTGCCTGAATAGAGCTTGAACATCCTTGTGAGACAAGTTCGTTAGCCACATAGGATCAAAAATTCTAACACTCTCCCACTGTTTGTCTTTGCACAGAACTATCACAGCCTCACCAGTTCTCCCATCATAGTACCACCATCGGAAGCCCTCCATAAAGTCCTGTCGCATCTTCCGTAATGGAATCTTCTTCATGACTTTAGGAGGAAGCCACTTCAGGATGACTTTATGCTTGCGGGTATCTCCGTCAATTTCTGGCAAATAATAACGTTCCGGCTGCTGGGGCTGGAAGTTTACCCACCGTTTCCTGTACTCGTACTGTATCTGCCTAGAGAACCAGGCAGACATGCCAGAATAATCACTGTACAGTAACTTCAGACGTGCTAGTTGGTTTACTTCAAAGCCCGGCAGCATCTTGAAGTCGTGAGGGTGCTTGAAGTAATCGATCCCCCTTTCTCTCTTCACAGCATAGCACCCGAGATCATGGAAGTATGCCCAGCTCAGGATTTGACCTCTAGCTTTGTAGCCTTTGGTTCTGTAAACTTTCTTGTGCATTGCTGGCATCTTCTCGGTGCTTTGCTTCTTTAAGACCTCCCAATAGGTCTGCCATTCCTCTTTTCTTCTCTTTTGGTCATCTGCTTCGGCTTTGCTGGCTTCGACTTGTTCCTCTAAGTATCGGACCAGTAGATCTTCAGTCTCTTGATCAAACTGATCAGTAAATATCGGCAACTCAGCCTCAGCAGATGTATACTTTGGGTACTCTTCTTCTGTGATGTCTTCTAAGATAACTTCGTCAATGTCATCAAAGACTTCAGGCTCCGGTTCATCAACGATAGGAACGGAGGTATCATCAGTGATCACCTCGTCCGGATTAAGCCTGAACAGCTCAGCAATCTGCTCTCTGGAGAGGCAGTGAATAATTTCTCCCTCCTCCTTGTCATTTCTTACTGAGTGCTGTATAATGCCCTGAGCGTCCAAGATCATAGTCAACGTCTCATCTAGCTGACGTCTCAAGGGCACAGCTTGTACTTCCTCAGTAGCTTCTGGTTCGGCTGTCTTTGAGGGAGACGAAGGAGGAGGAGCCTGTTTCTTCTTATCATTTGCCTTCTTGGACCGAATCTCAGAAGATGGAGGGGCTTGATCATCATTTGCATCATCATCATCATCACCTCCATCACTGTCATCTCCACCAGCTGGTACAACAATGTCTTCCACATCTGAATCGGAGTCATCATGCCTCCATCTGCGACCAGCAGGAGCTCGATAATTAGGTCGAGAGAGATGACCGAATAATGATCTGGTGGTTGGCTTCCTCTCCTTTCCTCTGTATGACAAGACTCTGTTAAGAGTGATGTCATTCATGTGCTCCAACCGTACAATATCAGCATTGATCTTGGGAAGATCAGGAACTTGAGCATCAATGATCTGTTGCAGAAACCGAGGGTACATAAGAAACTTCTTGTCCCCTTTCAAGACCACGTTCTCCTTCATGTGTATAAAGATCATCTCTGAGAAGTTGAACGGATTGTTTAGCACAAGAGCAGCAAAAGCACATTGAATGTTCTCTCGCATGTCGTCGAATCCTCCTCGCCTTGATCCGAGACAGTGAACTAAGACATGAGCTAAATACTTGAATTGTGGAGACATGAATGCTTTGTTGAGAATGCCCGCTCCAATGTCACCCTCATACTTGCACCTAAGAAAGCATCCACGAACTAAAAAGCGATCAAGTAGTGATGGCTGATCTGGAGAATCTTGAAACCCACATGATCTCCTAATGTGTTCAGCAGAAACAACAATGTCATGCCCTTGAACTTTTCCCCTGATAACTGTAGGCTCGGCCTCACAGTCTATGTCAGCAGATGACCAGAAATCCTGCTGATGCGAATGGTAAGGCACATGAACAGTCGATATAGCAGTGAAGATCCTCGAACGCCTCAGAAAAGTAATAATCTCTGAGTAGTGCTTGGCGTTCGGTGTGGTCAAATCCAGATGAGCACATATGTTGTGCTTAGGGACTGATTTGTAACTTGCCATACTGAACAACAAAAGAAATAGACATGTTAGTACAAGTCAGATGTAACAACAAGATGAAATCAGATGAACTTCTGAAATTTAGATCTCAACTATCTGATATGCCGAATGACAGATAATTCTGGCGAATGAGCACATTCGCCGAATGTCATTAGTCGAATGAGTTGCAAATAGCATTTATTCGCCGAATGAGACATTCGAATGAGAGTCATTCGTCGAATGAGTTGCAAATAGCATTTATTCGCCGAATGAGACATTCGAATGAGAGTCATTCGTCGAATGAGTGTCATTCGCCGAATGAGTGTCATCGAATGAGACATTCGTCGAATGTGAGTCATTCGCCGAATGAGCTTCAACGAAAGAGTCATTCGTCGAATGAGAGTCATTCGCCGAATGAGACATTCGCCGAATGACGTCATTCGGCTGAAATTTGAATTTTAAACCCTTGTTCATCCAAAAATCAAATCAGTCAATGAAATTTGCATTCACACATTCAGAATCGACCGACTAAGACATTTAAAACTGGACTTAGATAGTTTCCAGTTCATTTTGATGGTCTATTTACACGGCGAAAAATAAAACCCTAAAACCAAAAATTTCTATCTGTTTTTGATGATTTCACGGTTGAAAATGCTTGATAATCGATCTCCAAGTACCTGAGATGAAATAGAATGTGATTTTCAGAAGCAGGGTTAACAAGGATCACAGAAAATCGAAAGAACTGAAAATGTGTGTGAATCGCCGAATGAGGTGCACTCTGATGTAGCGAAAGAGAAAATGGTCGAATGACCTTCATTCGGCCGAAGTACTATTATATAGTCAAGCTCATTCGCCGAATGAGCTAGACGAAAGGTCGGCTGAGACTCAGACACATTCGCCGAATGAGAGTTGCGATTGAGACATTCGACGATACTCATTCGCCGAATGAGAATGTTGAATGAGACATTCGACACCTTTCATTCGCCGAATGATGAACACTTTGTATGATTGATTCGGTCGAATGACTCATACGCAGAATGAGTTCATTCAGCCGAATGTATGAACTTTACCTCTCATTCGGACGAATGAGAGATGAAAACCTCCAAAACTCAACTTTTTCAACAGTTGACATTTTGAGCAACAAACTTTTAACAAATTATGAAGATATGTCTGGTTGGTTCAGGATTCAGATATAACAGACATCCAAATCTACAAATGATCATCTAAAATAAAATTGAAAATAGAAAATCTTTTTGTATTTTTCTGAAACAACCACTACAACTGTACAAACAATAACTAAAAATAAATAAACACATGTTTTTGTGAGAGGTCTATTAATAAAATAACACATATCTCTAATCACATCACATTATCTTCAGTGAATGTTTAACTTTAAACACAATTCCATTATGATACGATTACTGATATGTTTGTCCAAAATTAAACCAAACAATACACAACTACTAAACAAATTTTATGATCACTCATATTTTCTGATTGAGTTCCCCAATTCATTTCACCAATAAAGATCAAAATCAGTTCAAAACTCATTTCAGCATATCTTAAAACCAGTCATCATGAATTCAATAAGATTCAAACATTTATTATCTTTTTGTATTTTTCTTGTTCTATCCAAATGGATGGCTTCAGCTAGGTCCGTCCCAGCAATATGGCACATGTATGGAATCGAACTTTATTTGTTTAAATTTTTCTTCAAGCTTAATACCAGCTTGTTTTTAGTTTTTCATCAAGCTTAATACCAGCTTGTTTTTAGTTTTTCATCAAGCTTAATACCAGCTTGTTTTTATTTTTCTTTGAATGAAACCTCATTTGATTCCATGATGACAGGTGTATGCTTGATTTGAGTCAAAAACCGTTTCTCACTCAAATGATTTAATAAAATGGATCCCACAGATCAAATTTTCTAAGTTATCACAAGTTGTTTATTCATTATGTATAGTCAGCCTATCAGTACATCCCATCACAATTCTCTTGTGATTTTAGTTCATACATTCACTTCTGTTTCTATGACATAATAGATTAATGTATTACTTTATAAAACACGACCATCTCAATTTTTAATTTTTCTATTGTTTTTGGTTTTTCAAATTTTCTATTGTTTTTGGTTTTTCAATTTACAACTATCTCCCCCTAAAAACCTAAAACAGAAAATCTTTTTGAGTTTTTGATTTAAGAAAAGAAAGTAAACAAAATAAAAACTACCTAATAAAGATGATGATCATTTGTTAGATTCAGATGAAAGTAGGACTTCATGTTTTTGAAAAACACCATTAGCCGATAACAGATATAAAAATCTGGGTTTATCAAAAGCTTTTGTGAAAGGATCGGCTTTCTGGTGTTCGGTGTGAATTTTAACTACATCGATTAATTTCTTTTCAAAACAATCACGTATGAAGTGATATTTAATATCGATGTGTTTTGTTTTGGAGTGCTAAACAGGATTCTTAGTGACGGCTATGGCAGCAGTATTATCAACATATATAGGAGTGTTAGAAAAATGTAACCCATAGTCCCTGAGTTGCTGTTGAATCCAGATGATTTGAGAACAGCAACTAGCAGCAGCAATGTATTCAGCTTCACAGGTTGAAGTAGACACCGACGTCTGCTTCTTGCACTGCCAGGTAACTAATCTGGTTCCAAAGAACTGACATCCTGCAGATGTTGACTTGAAGTCTCTTTTGCAGCCACCATAATCAGAGTCACTGTATGCAATGAGCTCAAAGTTATCATCATTAGGGTACCATAAGCCAAGATCCGGTGTACCCTTCATATAACGCATAATCCTTTTGACAGCAATGAGATGGGAGACTCTTGGTTTTGATTGATACCGTGCACACAAGCATGTGGCGAACATGATGTCTGGACGAGAAGCAGTAAGATACATAAGAGATCCAATCATTCCTCGGTACAAAGTAGCATCAATTAACTCCCCCTTTTCATCTGGTGTAATCCCGTGATTGACAGCCAGTGGGGTACCAGCAGGCTTTGCATCAGACATACTGAACCGGCTCAGTATATCCCCAACATATTTGGTTTGATGAATAAAGATTCCTGCCTCAGACTAATCTACTTGTAATCCCAGAAAGAATTTCATTTCTCCCATTGAGCTCATCTCGAACTTCTCTTTCATGACCTCTTCAAAATCTTTGCACAGATCATCATTAGTTGAACCAAAAATGATGTCGTCCACATATACTTGCACCAAGAGTAAGTCACCATCCTTTTCTCGAATGAACAGTGTACAGTCAATGACACCTCTCCTGAAACCGTTGTTCAGGAGGTGAGTAGATAGTGTCTCATACCACGCTCGCGGAGCTTGATGCAATCCATATAAGGCCTTGTCTAGCTTGTAGACTTGGTCACGATGCAATGGATCCTCAAACCCGGGAGCTTGACTGACATACACTGTTTCACTGATCACACCATGAAGGAACGCACTCTTGACATCCATTTGATACACCTTAAATTTCTTAAATGATGCATAAGCCAAGAAGATACGAATTGCTTCGAGCCTTGCAACCGGAGCAAACACCTCATTGTAGTCCAAACCCTCTATCTGTCTGAATCCTTGAACCACCAGACGTGCCTTGTTTCGCACTATGATCCCGTGATCATCTTTCTTGCAACGAAGAACCCATCGAGTGCCAATGACTTTTGCACCTTTGGGTCTGTCAACCAATTGCCAGACACCTAACTTTTTAAACTGCAAAAGTTCTTCTTGCATTGCATCAACCCATGATTCTTCCTTGAGGGCTTCAGTGACAGTACGCGGTTCAACTTGAGAGATAAAGCAGGAATGAGCACAAAAGCTTACATCTGCAAAATCAAGAATGTCCGCAAGACCACCTGAAGAAATCTGACTTCGAGTCTTCACTCCATCAAAAGGACTCCCAATAATGTTATCTTGAGGATGAATACGATTAATTCTTCCAACAGGATGAGCGGGAACCTCAACCTCAGGATCTAAGTTATTCAGATTCAAATCCTCAAGACCGGGTACAAGGTTATCAACAACTGGTTCAGGAGCAGCTGGAGGATTGTCATCTGTGTCTGAGCTGTCATCATTTATCTGTGTAGTAGGAACAGATGCAGATGAAGGTTGAAAAGTTTCATCAGGTGCATTTTGTACATCATACAGCATCTGAACAGCGACATCTTCATCTTAATACATGGGGGGCATGTTGAATGAATCAAAGAGACTGGAATAATCAAACATCCAATCTGGCCCTTTTCCAGGTGGGGGCATTGTATATTTCTGAACGTCTACATGGTACCACTCCTCCACATTATGAGTTGCAATGTTGTAAACTCGTTTATTTGGAGTGCTATACCCAAGAAAGTATCCTTCTTCCACCTTTTCATTGAACTTGCCCTGCTCATGTTTCTTAAGCATAGTGCATGGAGCACCAAACGGTTCTAGATACTTAAGATTTGGCTTTCTGTTATGTAGCAGTTCAAAGCAAGTCTTCCCATGTCTCTTCACAATAAGTACCCGGTTCAATGTATAACAAGCATTAGCTACAGCTTCGTTCCAGAATTGAACCGGTAGAGAAGAATCAGCAACCATTGTTCTAGCAGCCTCAATCAATGTCCTGTTCTTGCGTTCAGCAGCACCATTCATTTGTGGAACATATGGAGCACTAAATTGTTGCACGATGCCTCTTGCATTACAAAAATTTTCCATGTTGTGATTTTTGAACTCCGTTCCATTATCAGTTCGAAACTGACGAATCTTGAGCTTATAAAGTGATTCAAGTTTGGTAACCAAAACTTGAATGCAATCAAACGTTTCAGATTTCTCCTTCAAAAAGAAAACCCAAGAGTATCTGGAATACTCATCAGTGATGACAAGACAGTATAGATCTCCAGCTATACTCTTACGATTCACAGGACCAAATAAGTCCATGTGAAGAAGCTCAAGAGGAACATTGATTGAATGAAACTTTTTCATCTTATGAGACTGCTTAGATTGCTTTCCCTTCTTGCATGATACACAGATATCAGACAGCTTAAAGTTCTTCAAGCTAACTCCCTCAACCAGACTATTGTGAACTAAATGATTCATCTTACGTAAACTCAAATGACCCATCCTCTTATGCCAAAGGATTGAATCTTTTTCAGTTGCCTTTGTCATAAAACATGAAGCTGTGGAGGATGTAGTTGAAGCTGTGGCCATATTGAGAACGTACAAATCTTGCTTCCTTGGAGCAGACATCAAAATCCAATCTTCAGGGATCTTAACACCTTGCTTGAGAATGTAACATTTTGACTCATCAAATAAGACCTTGTACTCTTTGTCACAAATCTGAGAGACTGACAGGAGGTTGTTTTCCAGCTGTTTAACATATCTGACATTATCAAATGAAACTTGTCCATTTGTCAGAATTCCCTCTCCTGTAATAAAACCGCCTTTGTCACCGGCAAAAGCAACATATCCACCTCGAACTGCATTCACATTGGTGAGCAGAGAAATATCACCAGTCATGTGTCTGGAAGCCCCATTATCAACGATCCAATTGCTGTTAACTCCAGCTTTTGGAGCAACCTGCACAATAAAGAGACAATCAGTTCTCTTTGGGAACCCAAGCCTTTACAGTCTTGGGTTGACCCAGAGAGTCTCGGATCCAAACGTCAATCCATTTTCCATCAGGAAGAGATTTATCTGAAATGGGTGGAACAGAATCCTCAGATGATTTAACTTTCCAAATTGCATTTTTATCAAAAGAGGTTTTCAGATAAATGGATGATGTTTTTGCTTGGTTGACTTTAAGCACATTTGGAACATTCAGAATTTCCAGTTTTCCTTTACCCTTGTCTGAAGTTTTAATCTGAATGGGTTGTTTAGGCTTTGTTTGAACAGGCTTAGATACAGATTTTACCGGTTTTGGTAAAACATAATTTAGTTTTCTGAAAGAAACAGCCTTTGGCCTGATCAGATGAGGGCAAAATCTCACAATGTGCCCAGACTTTCCACATTCAAAACAAACTTTTTCACCTTTTTTATGAAAATGTTTTAAATCAGAAAATGATGTTTTATTTGATTTAAACACATTTGTTTTCTGACTGTCTTGATTAAAACCCAATCCCTTTGTCCCTTTGTTACCAACCAAAGCTGAATTGGTAACACAATTTGCTTCAAAATCTTGTGAAGCTTTAACAAAGCATAATTCTTTGTAAATCTTTGAGTTGCAGATTGGGTCACCTTTCATGACAACATGGGTTTGATTCCGAGAAGTACTATGCTTAGGTGAATAATTTGATTCATCCTCGGAATCGGAAACCCAATCTTCAACAACTCCATCCACCCGAGATCCATCAGTCTTTGATGAATTCTGATTTGTACTCAGACCAACTGGATCTATTACTAACGGAGTAGTAACCTGAAAATCCTTAACATCTTTGTCATTTGGTGTATTGACAAAGGCATTTAGGATTGGTAGAGGACAATTTTGATAATTAACCTTTTCCTTCCCCTGATCAGTACCCTTACTGATCATATGCTCAATGATATAAGATGAGCTTTCATAGCTCTTGAGCTTCTGACTTAGAGTCTCATAGTCACATTCGACTATTGCTAACTTCTTCTTGATCTCATTGATGGTGTTGAGATAAGAAGTTATAGCATCTTGCTTGTTCAGAACAGCAATCTCAGTCTCATGCAATTGTCTGTTTAAAAGATCAATTTTAATTTGAAAATCTTTTTCATTAGATTTTAAAATTTTGTTTGCTTCAATGCACAAGTCTAGATCGTTCAACAAGTCACTGTTATGCTTCTGATAAGCAAGAACCTTACTCCTAAGGTCAAGACAATTGAAACAATCAGAATGGGAAGATGAACAGTCAGTGTATACCTGCTCAGACTCTGATGAAGCAGAAGAGTTTACCATCAGGGCAAATTGAGTAGATGAGTCATCAGCTTCACCATCAGAATCTTGAGTGTCTGAATCTGTCATACTATCTGATTCTGAACTTGAGACTTTATCATCATTATCCAATGAGTCTTTCCGAATGCTTTCCTCACTTTGATCTTCTGATTGTTGAATTTCAGCCACACAAGCTTTATCTTGATCTTCTTTATCAGCATTAAATCTGAAATCCCAGTTCACCCCTTCATCCTGTTGAACCATTAAAGCTTTACTTGCAGAGGATGAAGATCCAGCTTGAGAAGGAGAATCAATAGGGACTAATCTCCTTTCTGGATTGGCAGTGGTGGATTTCTGATGATGAAATGGATTCTTGTTGCCTGCTTTCTTCGGCTGTTTGCACTGTCTGGCAAAATGACCCTTCTCACCACAGTTGTAGCATGTCACTGATGCCATATCAAATCCAAACTTAGACTCCTTGTTTAAATTGATATCCTTCCCTGTCCTCTTGACAAACTCCTTAGCTCGTCTAACCGCACTTGCCAATGCCCACATAATATCAATTCGTTCCATGTCATCAGAATCAATCTGAGAGTAGTCATCATTGGTCAAATAGGGATTGCCGATCTGACCGGCAACTAATCCATCATATGAGCTAACTAATGTCGACAAAAGACCCATATGCTCTTTTGCAATCTCCACTGTGACCTTGTCGAAGTTCTCTGTTTTCAGACTGGCAGTAGGCTGATGATGCTCTTGTTGTGAACTGGTTGAAGATGATTGACTGAAATGAATCTGAGCTGTAGATGGAGCCTCAGATGTCTTAGAAACAAAAGCAGTCTTCAGAGGAGCATGAGTTGTGGATTTATCGACTGTGGGAGTGGAGTAGTATAGAGAAGGATCCTGAACTTGCACAACCCTCTTGGCTTTCCATTTGTTCTCTATCTCCTGCTCTTTCAGTTTCTAAATAAAATCATTGATGTCCATATGAGCCAACATCTGATTTTGCTTGAGTACAATCAAGAAAGACTCCCACTTTGGAGGTGGAGCATCTGCCAAACACTGAATCTTCTCCTGAGTTGTAGTTTTGACCTCATGGTTGAACAACTCACACAAAAAATGATAGAACCTAGCAATCAGCTCATCCAGTGACTCATTTCCCACATACATAAAGCTATTGAATTCTTTTCTCAAAGCTTTAGACTTAATGCTCTTCAACGCATCATTCCCCTCATATCTTTGTTGTAAGGCATCCCAGAGGTATTTGGAAGATGTAAATTGTCTAAACTGATGGAAGATGTCTGTAGCAATGGACTGTGACAAAATGGCATATGCTTTCTTCTCATAATCATACAACTTCCTTTGAGGCTCGGTCATTCTTGTAACAAGCATAGGAGTTCCATCCTCGTTCAAAGGCCTCAAATAACCTCCTTCTATCATCATCCACAGATTTGTATCCACCCCATTGATATGGATCTCAAATCTATACTTCCAATGAGGGTAATCATCTAAAGTCAACAACTTAGGAGCTTTATTTGAGTTCCCTGTCTCATTCTCTGTCAATAAGAGAGTCTGAATGCGATGGTTTTGGTTAGCCATGAGTGCTAGATCCTCCATTTGATCAGAAGTAATAAAATTCAACACTTAGAAAAATTTCAGGAAAACTGGCGAATGAAGAAGATTCGGGCGAATGTCGGGGACCGAATGACCTGAATATGGCGAATGAGGGCTGAGTATGACACCAGGCGAATGAGCAGATCGAATAAACCTATTCGGCGAATGTCTGATCGAATGAACTCTTTCGCCGAATGAGAATGGAGTATGAGACTTATTCGGCGAATGAAAAGGGCGAAGGAGCTATTCGTCGAATGAGACCTATTCGGCGAATGAAGAGCTATTCGGCTGAACTTATTCGGCCGCAATCGTCATTCGGCGATCTGGGGTTTTCAGCAACGAAAATCGAGATATCTTGTGATTTTGACCAAATCTAAGCATCAAATTTGGTACATAAGTTCAAGACATGATTATAAACCAATTGGGAAAGGATTTTGACAAACAAACCATGAAAACCCTTGATTTTTCAATGAAATGGTGACTTGAAGAGCAAGAAACTTAGGGTTTTTGGAAGTTACGAAAATCAGGGTTTTGGGAAACTCAGATTTGATGATTTAGAGTGGAAATCGAGTAGAATCAAGAGCCATAGCTCTGATACCACTTTGTTGGACCTATTGGAGAGCTCGGAAACAATCCGAATCCAATGTAAAACTACTCGACAGCCTCTGGAATAGTGCGGAATCCTATTCCAGGGTTTTCCAATCGAAATCAACAGAAACCATGGTGATCCGAGGTTGTAGGAACGACTTGGAAGCAACAATCGAACACCACGGGTTGAGAATCGAACTTGGACGATCAAAGGCCGCTCAAATCTCCTAGGGTTTTGACACTTGGGTCTCAGGGAAGAAGGAGGGCTCTGGAAAGTTAGAGTTGAAATGATTTGAACTTGTATATATAGGCTGTAGTCATTCGGCCGAATGAGTGGCCGAAGCAGCTCATTCGGCGAATGACCAAGCTCGAATGAGCTATCAATCGAATGAGTCATTCGGCGAATGACTCATTCTATCGCCATACATTCGCTATGTTGTTCATTCGGCGAATGACTTCATTCTAGAGTCATTCGGCCGAATGAGCAATCTTCATACTCAACATTAATTTAATCAAATCAACTAAACATATAATCAATAATAAACATTAAGAATGATATATAAAGACAACTTCCATTAATAACTTTGAACTTTACATGATTAGAGTTACAAAACCGAACTAGGGACATTACATGTATCAACACTTACTCTCTCTCTAAAATCCCCCAACCCGTCCATTTCTCTCTCTAGAAAGTCATCACCATTAATCACCTTCAAAGCTCCCCAACTTCTTCATTTCACAACGAAATTCGGTGATTCTTGAGCCTAAACGAAGCACTCATTGTCCTCTATGTGAAAGTACAATAGATCGGGGAGTTTGTCCAACCAAAAACGAGGTATGAAGCCATGAAAAATATGGAAATTAGGGTTTTATGGGCTTTGTTCAACCCAACCCATGTAGCGAGTGCTAGAACCGGTGTAAGCCAACCCTAGGCCTTCGCAAACTTGTTATGTTTCACCATTGATGTGGGGGCCTCACCATGACTGGTCGTCGATCGAAGTGGATGATGGAGCTGCAACAGGTTCGCTGGGGAAAGAGATGGCCGAACCCTCGAGTGCCAGCCGAACCCTTGGGGTCTCACGAACCTTGAGGTGCCGAACCATTTGACCCAACATGTAGCGAACCTTTCAGCATCCACCGAGCCCTCCTTCGAGTCACGAACCCATGTACATGAACCATCATGCTGAAACAAACCTATACATGTTGCCGAACCCAAGCAGGAACCTTAACCGAACCTTTGCATAGCTCACGAACCTTTCTATACCCAGCGAACCCATGGTCATTCTCATCAGCCGAGCCTTCTCGACGAACCCTAAGACATGCATGAGGCCGAACCTTTCAAGACCCATGAACCAGCTGAGAGCCCTTAGCCGAACCCTGACCTTGAGCCTCTGAACGAACCTTAGCATGAACCACGAACCTTGGAAGAGATGGCCCTTAGGTTCGCTGCCACTTTTGTAGAACCAGTCGACGACATGCGGCTCCCAACTGGCACATGGAATTACACTTGGCCCACATTCGTATTAGGCCCAACAACCCTTTGTATTCGGCCCAGCACATTGGTTCGCAGTCCATGTCCATCGGCCCAATTCCCTACTTGGCTCAACATCAATGAACCAGCCCAAGGCCCAACCATCCTTTGGCCCACATCAACGTGCTCCTTTTGAAGCACTTTATGGTAGAAAATGTCGGTCTCCGATTTGTTGGACCGAAGTGGGAGACAACAGAATCACTGGGCCCAAACTTATTCAGGAAACTACTGATAAGATAGCCCAGATACAACAGAGATTACAAGCAACACGTAGCCGCCAAAAGAGTTACGCAGACAAACGGCGTAAGCCTTTGGAATTCGATGTGGGTGACCGAGTTATGTTGAAAGTGTCCCCATGGAAAGGCGTAGTTCGGTTTGGGCTAAAGGCAAGCTAGCACCTCGGTATATCGGACCGTTTGAGATTACTCAACGCATAGGTCCTGTGGCACACAGACTTAGACTCCCTTATGAGCTCAGTGGAGTACACGATGTGTTTCATGTATCAAATCTCAAGAGGTGCTTAGCAGACGAAACAATGATCATACCGTTGGAAGAGATACAAATTGACGAACAACTACATTTCATCGAAGAACCTGTAGAGATTATGGAGCGTCAAGTCAAGAGACTGAAACGAAGTCGTATCCCTATTGTAAAGGTTCGATGGAACTCCAAGCGTGGACAAGAGTTTACCTGGGAGCGCGAGGACAACATGAAAGCAAAGTATCCCTATCTGTTCGAGAATTAGAGCCCGACTTCGATGCTTAAATTTCGGGACGAAATTTCTTTAACAAGGGGAGACTGTTACATCAAGTGCCAGATCGTCCGACAAGTCCGTACGGTATGTGTACTTTCACCTTATACTATGTGTGAATACAGTTATGTGAACAATGTGTAAACAATACTTGTATTAACAGAATTCTAAATACAAGACACAGTTGTACGTATTTTAGTGTAAACTTAAATACAGTAAGTACAACATACATTTGAAACAATAGTTGTGTGTATTTCTGTGAAAACTTAAATACAGTTAACACGACGAATCACGGGAAACAACAGTGTACAATTGAACAACAAAAACATATCGGTTGCGATCTGATGTCCACAGATGACAAGAATCAGATGGCCGACAAGTCAGTACAAGAACAATGTGAAAACAGGAAGTTAGTTGAGTCCATCGGTGAGGAAACACAATTCAAACACAAATGCAGTATTATTTCAGAATAACGAACTGACAGTGTGTTTGCGTGGGTGACGATTCACACAAACATATATGTGAGTTTAGAGTTCTGAAATAATGACTGAAAAGTAGAAAACAAAAGTCAGAAAGCAAAACCATTGTCGTGTTTGTTCGAATGACAATTCCAACGAATACGCGCGAAGGCGACGCGTTCTGATGAAACGAAAACGAAAAACGACATGATTGACAGTAATTTAAGAAAATAAAACATTTTAATGTTTTACAATTTTGAAACTCATCAAAATTTAATAAATAAACTCTTTTAATTTAAAACCATAAAATACGCGTGTTACGTTCCGGAAACGTAACGAAAACGTGAACCGAGCAACAAGAACGAACCCGAACTCACTCGTGGTATAAATACCATGAATGAGTCCATTTTACTCATTTTCACTTCATCTTCCCTACACAAAAACCCTATTCCCGGTTTCAAGATCCACCACCATTCTCAAACTTCAAACCTCTATATCTTGGTCATGTCTTCACCAAATCATCCCATCTTTGGACCAAATCGAAGCTCTCATCAACCTCTACACAAAAGTACAACCGATCTAGAGAGAAGACTACTGAGATTCGAGGTATTTAGCTTCAAAGGTCACGAAAACTAGGGTTTTCATCTTTTTGTTCAACCTTTAACCCTAACCGGTTTAGAGGCCTTTCACTCGAACCCTCACTCATGAAATCAAGTTCTAACACCCACCAACACATAGAACCATCACAGATAGTGGTCGAAAACCCGGTTGCAACCACTTAGCCGACCCCAAATCCCAGCTCGATGAAGGGAGACATTCGGCCGAGTGGCCTGGCCGAATGGCCAAAGGCCTGCCGAGCGAAACACCACCTCTTTCGGTCTCCCTATACTCATTCGATCGCACCCTACATTCAACCAAAGGTGGAGCTTCATTCGCGAGTCAGAAGCATGCACACCCATTCGGTTGGGTTAACATCTACTCGACCACCTCAAGCTCATTCGACCACTTGGTTCGGGTCCAACTTCCAATGGGCTGCTTAGGCAAAAAAAAACCTATTACTACAGCCCAACCTTCATTATGTTTAGCCCATAACTTGTCATTTGGCCAAAGAGTAAACTTATTCGGCCAACACCTCACCCAGTCGGCTGAGAATAGGTCATTCAACCTGCATGACACCATCTGGCCCATCAGATTCAGTTGACTGCACAGATCCTATGGCCCAACAGCCTTACATGCGGCCCATCTAAATTCCTGGGCCCAACAGTGGAACGAAACATAGCAGCCTGGCCCAACAGATTATCCTTAGGCCCAGTAGCATTTCATTTGACTCGGCCCAATTACCCGGCCCAGACATACTCAAACGGCCCCATTGGCCTATTGGGCCCAAACTTCTTACTTCGGCCCAAGGCCCACATTAAATGATTTGGCCCGCTGAGAGTGCTTGGACCCACAACACATTACTGTGGCCCATGACTTAATTCAGCCCATATAACTAAAGCTTGTAACATGGAGAGAACCTTACATCATAAAGTGTTAAATGGATGATCAATCAAAATAATACAAGGCAAGGTGCAGGACTTTAATATAAAAACCTAAGTGTCATACTTAGAAAACTATAAGGAATTTCACCTTTTCAAAACTTAATATGGTGACAAGGCAAGCTAAACATACAATATAAAGACATGTTATACTAATGACCTAAATTAGTCAAGTAAGAGTGTAAAACTGTAACAAATAAACTATGGGCTGAATGACAACCAAGACCTACGGGTGTTAGCCAATTTTATGGCTAACACGTACACACACAAATCTCTATAACTCATACTTATAATTTTCAACAACGTGAAATCAATACAGGGTCATGAAAACAAACACAAATACAATCAAGAGCGCGGACATTTCTTGTTTAGATTTAGTCAACTCCAACAACCACAAGGTGAGTTCATATGCCCCTTTTCTTTAATCTTAACTGATTTCAAACTCTCGAGGCTGAGAAACATGCTTAACTTTTATTTATTTAAAAGTTTTATGTTCAATATATTGCTTATACTTTGATTAGATAATAATTAGTGACTTATTATCATTTATCATTGTATGCATGCTTGTATGATCGTGATATAACAGAATTTACTCAGATGACTATGATAATATAATTTCATAAATCATCAACACATTAGAATAACATAATTGCAAGATTTGATCTTACAACTTTTAGTTATTCTTACAAGAACAAACATGGAGATGAACACAGATGAACATGATGACGGAACAAAACATAAGAATGATATACAGATAACATATCTTTATTACATCATCCAACACAAGAGTTAACTAAGTGTTATAAGACAAGTGCTTGTTGTAGGACCAAATTTGGAGCACGGAAACAACCCGGTTCCAATGGAGATCTGCTCTACAGCCTCTGGAATAGTGCGGAATCCTATTCCAAGGTTTTCCAATCGAAACCAACAGCAACCGTGGTGATTCGAAGGTAAGAGATGAACGTTTGAATGAGAATCGAACACCACGAGCTATGAATCGAACTTGGACAGCAAGAAACTCTCAAATCTTCAGGGGTTTGACACTGGAGCACACAGAGAAGAATGAGGGTTCTTAGAAGTTGTGGTTGAAATGATTTTGAACTTGTATATATAGGCAGCTGACATTCGGCCGAATGAGAGGCCGAAACAACTCATTCGGCGAATGACTTCTGTCGAATAGGTAATTCAGTCGAATGAGTCATTCGGCGAATGACTCATTCGCTGAATATAGACATACTCTATTTTCATTCGGCGAATGACTTCATACTCTAGAGTCATTCGGCCGAATGAGCAATATTCATACTCAATTAATCAATAAACCAAATCACCCAATCATATAATCACATAATTAAAACATAAACATTAAGAACAATATAAAAAGACAACTTCCATTAATAATTTGAATTTTACATGATGAATATTACAAAATAGAACTAGGGACATTAAGTGCATCTACAAACTCCCCCTTGGACCTAGTTCAACTCTTGGAAGCGTCCTTCTGGAAATACTTTGCAGAGATAGCTTTCCAGTCAGCTCCAGCGTGGATCTTGAAAATGCTGCAGAGACGGATCACTCTCATAAATTGTAATGCTTGCACCATGTCTTGAACATCAAAGAAAATCTGGTGCCTAAACAAAGCTAGGACATCTTTGTGGGATAGGTTGGTCAACCACATTGGTTCAAAAATCCTTACAGTCTCCCACTGCTTGTCCTTGCAGAGTACAATCACTGCTTCTCCAGTACGACCGTCATAATACCACCATCGGAAGCCTTCCATAAAATCTTGTCGCATCTTCCTTAGAGGAATCTTCTTCAAGACTTTAGGGGGAAGCCACTTCAGGATAACTTTGTGTTTCCGGGTGTCTCCATCAATCTCAGGAAGATAATAATGTTCAGGCTGTTGAGGTTGGAAGTTCACCCATCGCTTACGGTACTCATACTGGATCTGTCTAGAAAACCAAGCAGACATCCCTGAGTCTTCACTATAGAGCATCTTCAGACGAGCTAATTGATTTACTTCAAACCCAGGCAGCGTCTTGAAGTCATGGGGATGCTTGAAGTAGTCTATTCCCTTTTCTCTTTTCACTGCATAACATCCGAGGTCGTGGAAGTATGCCCAGCTAAGAATCTGACCTCCAGCTTTATAGCCTTTAGTCCTATAAACCTTCTTATGAGTAGTTGGCATCTTCTCAGTGCTCTGTCTCTTTAAGACTTCCCAATAAGCCTCCCACTCCTCTTTCTTTTTTCTCTGTTCATCAGCTTCAGACTTGCTGACTTCGACCTGTTCTTCCAAGTATTTGACCAAAAGATCCTCTGTTTCTTGATCAAATGGTTCAGTGAATGTAGGCAGCTCATCTTCAGCCGATGCATATTTAGGATACTCCTCATCCGTAATATCCTCCAGAATAACCTCATCTATATCATCAAAAGGTTCTGGCTCTGGCTCATCAAAAACAGGAACAGAGGTATCGTCAGTGATCACCTCATCAGGATTTAACCTGAATAGCTCAGCAATTTGTTCCTTTGAAAGGCAGTGAATGATTTCTCCCTCCTCCTTGTCGTAGCTGACTGAGTGCTGTATAATGCCTTGAGCGTCCAGAATCATAGTAAGAGTCTCGTCTAACTGACGTCTCACAGGCACAGCTTCTACTTCCTCAGTCGCTTCAGGTTCGGCTGTCTTTGAGGGAGACGAAGGAGGAGGAGCCTGTGACTTCTTGTCATTGGCCTTCTTGGACCGGATCTCAGAAGATGGAGGGGCTTGATCATCATTATCATCATCATCATCATCAGTACTAGATGACTCAAAAGACCCACTCCCAGATCCGTCCTTGTCTTCATCATCAGATTCAGCATCTTTCTCTGAATCTTCATAATCCACCTGTTCCTCCTCAGACTCTTCTTCTTCTTCTTTTTCTTCCTCCTTGTCTGATTCATCGGAATGTGCTGCAGAGCATTCAATTCGAGGAGTACTATCCTTGAGACTGTCGATCTGATCTGCTAGTCGAGCATTTTCAGTCTCTAAGGACACTATCCTATCACTGAAATTTGTGACTGTCAGGGCTAGCTGATGATGTTCATCAATGTATTTCAGCAGCTGCTGCTCCTGTTGAGCAAACCTAGCCCTCAGATCAGCCCTTTGATCTGCAGCTTGAATCAGCAGAGTGTCCTGCTCCTCCACTCTCTTGGTGAGTTGAGCAATAACAAGCTCTTGCTCCCTATTCTTCTTTTCCTGTTCCATACTCCTCTCCATCAATCTGAGTACCATACTGTTCAGTGTGCTCAACTGATCAACAACTGACACAGTAGGTATAGACATATCAGCACGTGAAATGGAGGGACCAGAGGATGCAGGAGTAAATATGGGTGCCTGAGTCACCGAGGTGGTCAGAGGGGCAGTAGTAGCATGAACATGAGTTGCCCTTGACCTGGTCAGTGAAGAAACTGAAACAGCTGCTACTGATGTAACAGTAGATGTAGCAGCTGTTGTCAGTTCTGACCTTCTTTGGAATGAGAACCTCGACCTCTTTCCTCTACCAGCTCTGGAAGGTGTCAGATGAGAAGCTGCTATAGAAACAACAGTAGTAGTAGGTGTAGAAGACCGAGGAGGTGAGGGTACATCAAACTCTGGGATAAACAAGGGATCAGTAATCTCTTCTATCTCCTCCTCACTCCACTTTCTCTTTCTCATCTCCATTTTTCCTCCTTCCATCACTTCTCAAACTCATCATCCTGAGTCTCTTCAGAATCAGAACTGTCAGCCTCACCAGCACCAGCCTCACCCTCATCTTCACTTGAGTCCTCTGACTCTTCGCCACATTTAGAAGAATGAGGGACTGTAGTATCAAGAGAAGCAGTCACTGTGGAGGTAGTAGTAATCAAGAAATCCAGCTCCATCAGTGAATCAATATCAACCTCCTCTTCATCTGCAGCTCTAGAGGTACCAACAGCAGCACCAGCAGTCATATCAATGGTTTCAACCTGTGCAACAGAAGCGTCATCAACTGTGCTCATGACCACAGCACTTACACCTGCACCACCAGCATCACTTGTACATTCAACATCATCATCTCCTCCATCATCTGGCACAACAATATCCTCAACATCAGAGTCAGACTCATCATGTCTCCATCTACGACCAGCAGGAGCTCGATAATCTGGCCTAGAGAGATGACCAAATAAAGATCTAGAAGCTGGTTTCCTCTCTTTGCCTCTGTATGACATCACCCGGTTGAGGGTGAGATCATTCATGTGCTCCAGCTTAATGATGTCAGCATCAATCGTCGGTAGATCAGGCAACTGAGCATCGATCAACTGTTGCAAAAATCTTGGGTACATCAAGAACTTCTTGTCTCCCTTCAAAGTGACATTCTCCTTCATGTGAGTGAAAACCAACTCAGAGAAGTTGAATGGTCTATTCAGCACCAGGGCTACGAAAGCACACTGAATTGTCTCTCGCATGTCATCAAATCCACCTCTCCTGGATCCTAAACAATGAATCAGCACATGAGCAAGATACTTGAACTGAGGTGACATGTACGCTTTGTTGAGAATCCCAGCTCTGAGATCTCCTTCATACTTGCACCGCATTAAGCATCCACGGACCAAGTAACGGTCTAACAGATAGGGCTGATCCGGAGAATCCTGAAAGCCACAGACTCTCCTGATGTGTTCTGCTGAGATAACCACATCATGTCCAAGAACTTTTCCCCGGATAACGGTAGGCTCAGCCTCACAATCTATGTCAGCAGAGTTCCAGAAGTCTTGCTGATGCGAACGGTACGGGGTATGGACAGTAGAAATAGCCGTGAAAATCCTCGAACGCCTGAGAAAGGTAATGATCTCAGTGTAGTGCTTGGCGTTCGGAGTGTCAAGATCCAAATATGCGAATATGTTGTTCTTCGTCACGGACTTGTATCCAGCCATTCTGAAAAACATATTAAAACATGTTAGAACCATTCAGATAACTTAAAAACAGTTCAGGCAAATTAGCCGAATGACAGTCAATTTAGGCGAATGAAAACATTCACCGAATGAGTCATTCGCCGAATGTGCTCAAGTTGGCGAATAGAGTTCATTCGCCAAATGAGCTTCATCAATTAAGACATTCGTCGAATGAGTGTCATTCGCCGAATGAGCTTCAACGAATGAGACATTCTTCGAATGAGAGTCATTCGCCGAATGAGACATTCGCCGAATGGCGTCATTCGGCTGAATTTTGAAATTCAAACCCTTATTTATCAGAAGATCAAATCAGTTCATAAAACTTGTATCTACACACTCAAAAACATACGACTAACAAGTTTAAAACATGGCAAAGTTCGATTTAAGTTCATTTTGACCATCTATTTCAAAGGCGATACAAGAAACCCTAAAACCCTAACAGAGGTTCGGAAATCGATGATTTCATGGCTGAAAATTGACGATATTTGATCCCCATATACCTGAGATGATAAGTAGCAAAGATATCAGTAGCTGGATCAGAAGAAATCACAAGTAAAGGAACGACCGAAGGAAGAAGTTTTTCCGGCGAATGTAAGCACACAGTTACGGCGAAAGAGATTTTGGTCGAATGAGCTTCATTCACCTGATTGAATGCTTAAATACGTTCACTCATTCGCCGAATGAGAAAAGCGAAAGGGCGGTTGAAATTCAAACACATTCGCCGAATGTAATTGGTGAATAAGACATTCGACAAAACTCATTTGCCGAATGAGAATGTCGAATGAGACATTCGACACACTTCATTCGCCGAATGAGATATACTCTATCACAATTGATTCGGTCGAATGACTCATTCGCAGAATGATGTCATTCGGCCGAATGAAAGAATTTCAAACTTTATTCGGGCGAATAGATGTTTTAACACCAAAAACACAAACTTTTTCAGATTTTACATTTTGAACATCAAAATTGTGACAATTATGAAGATATGTCTTATGAAAATATGTCTGGTTGGTTCAGGATTCAAATGTGACAGACATTTGAATCTAATAATGATCATCTAAACTAAAAAAAAACAGAAAATCTTTTTGTATTTTTCTAAAACAAAGATTACAACTGTATAACTAACAATTAAAAACAAATAAGCACATATTTTTGTGAGAAGTCTGCTGATAAAATAGCACATAACTCTAATCACATCACATCAGCTTTATTGAATGTTTCTCCTCAAACACAATTGTATTATGATACGATTACTGATATGTTTGTCCAGCTTTAAACCATACAATACACAACTACTAAACAAACTTTATGATCACTCATGTTTTCTGATCAAGTTCCCCATTTCATTTTACCTTTAACGATCAAAATCAGTTTATAACTCATTTCTGCATATCTTAATACCAGTCATCATAAATTCAATAAGATTTCAAATTTATGATGTTTTTGTATTTTTCTTGTTCTATCCAAATGGACGGCTTCAGCTAGGTTCGTCCCAGCAATATGGCACGTGTATGGAATCGAACTTAATTTGTTCAAGTATTTCTCAAGCTTAATACCAGCTTGCATTTATTTTTCTTCAAGCTTAATACCAGCTTGCTTTTCTTTTTCTTCAAGCTTAATACCAGCTTGCTTTTCTTTTTCTTCAAGCTTAATACCAGTTTGTTTTTGTTTTTATTTAAATTGAAGCCTCATTTGATTCCATGATGACCGGTGTATGCTTGATTTGAGTCGAAAACTATTTCTCACTTAAATGGTTTAATAAAACAGATCCCACTAATCAGACTGTCTAAGATATCACAAAGTGTTTATTCATTTTGTAGAGTCGGCCTATCAGTACATCCCATCACAATTTTCTTGTGTTTAATGCTTATACATTCACCTCTACTTCTATGACATGATAGATTAATGTATTACTTTATAAAGAAAACCATCTCAATTTTTAATTTTTCTATTGTTTTTGTATTTTCAATTTTTTTTAAATGTTTTTGGTTTTTCAATTTACAGATATCTCCCCCTAAAAACCTAAAAACAGAAAATCTTTTTGAGTTTTTGATTAAGAAAAGAAACTAGACCAGAAAACTGAAATAAAGTAAAATAGACGAAACAAAAATTATCTAAGAAAGATGATGATCATTTGTTAGATTCAGATGAAGGTAGGACTTCATCCTTTTGGAAAACACCATTAGCCGATAACAGATATAAAAATCTGGGTTTATCAAAAGCTTTTGTGAAAAGATCGGCTTTCTGGTGATCGGTGTTAATCTTAACAACATCGATTAATTTCTTTTCAAAACAATCACGTATGAAGTGATATTTAATGTCGATGTGTTTTGTTTTGGAGTGATGAACAGGATTCTTAGTGACAGCTATAGCAGCAGTATTATCAACATATATAGGAGTGTTAGAAAAATGTAACCCATAGTCCCTGAGTTGCTGTTGTATCCAGATGATTTGAGAAAAGCAACTAGCAGCAGCAGTGTATTCAGCTTCACAGGTTGAAGTAGACACCGACGTCTGCTTCTTGCACTGCCAGGTAACTAATCGGTTTCCAAAGAACTGACATCCCGCAGATGTTGACTTGAAGTCTCTTTTGCAGCCACCATAATCAGAGTCACTGTATGCAGTGAGCTCAAAGTTATCATCATTAGGGTACCATAAACCAAGATCCGGTGTACCCTTCAGATAACGCATAATCCTCTTGACAGCAATGAGATGGGAGACTCTTGGTTTTGATTGATACCGTGCACACAAGCATGTGGCGAACATGATGTCTGGCCGAGAAGTAGTAAGATACATAAGAGACCCAATCATTCCTCGGTACAAATTAGCATCAATTAACTCCCCCTTTTCATCTGGTGTAATCCCGTGATTGACAGCCAGTGGGGTACCAGCAGGCTTTGCATCAGACATACTGAACCGGCTCAGTATATCCCCAACATATTTGGTTTGATGAATGAAGATTCCTGCCTCAGACTGATCTGCTTGTAATCCCAGAAAAAATTTCATCTCTCCCATTGAGCTCATCTCGAACTTCTCTTTCATGACCTCTTCAAAATCTTTGCACAGATCATCATTTGTTGAACAAAAAATGATGTCATCCACATATACTTGCACCAAGAGAATTCACCATCCTTTTCTCGAATGAATAGTGTACAGTCAATGACACCTCTTCTGAACCCGTTGTTCAGAAGATGAGTAGACAATGTTTCATACCAGGCTCGCGGCGCTTGATGCAATCCATATAAGGCTTTATCTAGCTTGTAGACTTGGTCTCTATGCAATGGATCCTCAAACCCGGGAGGTTGACTTACATACACTGTTTCATTTATCACACCATGAAGAAATGCACTTTTTACATCCATCTGATAAACTTTGACCCTTTTGAAGGATGCATAAGCCAAGAAGATACGAATGGCTTCAAGTCGAGCAACGGGTGCAAATACTTCATTATAGTCCAAACCTTCGATCTGTCTGAATCCCTGAACAACCAGACGTGCTTTGTTTCGCACTATGATCCCGTGATCATCTTTCTTACACCGAAGAACCCATCTAGTACCAATCACTTTTGCACCTTTGGGTTTGTCTACCAATTGCCAAACACCTAACTTTTTGAATTGCAAGAGTTCTTCTTGCATGGCATCCACCCAGGATTCTTCGTTTAAAGCTTCAGTGACTGTACGTGGTTCAACTTGGGAGATAAAGTAGGAATGAGCACAAAAGCTTACATCTGCAAAGTCCAGAATGTCTGCAAGTCCTCCTGACGAAATCTGATTTCTTGTCTTGACCCCATCCAAAGGACTTCCAATAATATTTTCTAGAGGATGAATCTGATTAATTCGTCCAACAGGATGAGCGGGAACTTCAACCTGTGGATCAAGATTATTCAGATTCAAATCCTCAAGTCCTGGTACAAGATGGTCAACAGCAGGTTCAGGGACAACTGAAGGAACTGAGTTGTCGTCTGTGTCTGAGCTGTCATCATGTGTCTGTGCTGTAGGAGTTGAAACAGATGAAGGTTGCTTTGGTTATTCAGGTGCATTTTGTGCATCATATAGCATCTGAACTGCAACATCTTCATCTGAATACATGGGAGGCATGTTGAAAGAATCAAAAAGACCAGAATAATCAAACATCCAATCCGGGCCTTTTCCAGGTGGGGGACATAGAATATTTCTGAACATCAACATGGTACCACTCCTCCACATTATGTGTTGATGTGTTGTAAACTCTTTTATTTGGAGTGCTGTACCCAAGAAAAGTACCCTTCTTCCACCTTTTCATTGAACTTGCCCTGCTCGTGTTTTTTAAGCATCGTGCATGGTGCACCAAATGGTTCAAGATACTTAAGACTTGGTTTTCTGTTATGGAGCAGTTCAAAGCAAGTCTTCCCATGTCTTTTCACAATGAGAACCCGGTTCAATGTATAGCAAGCGTTTGCTACAGCTTCATTCCAGAACTGAACCGGAAGTGATGAATCAGCAAGCATGGTCCTAGCAGCCTCAATCAATGTCCTGTTTTTACGTTCAGCAACACCGTTCATTTGAGGAACATATGGGGCACTAAACTGTTGCACAATCCCCCGTGCATTACAAAAATTCTCCAAGTTGTGATTTTTGAACTCCGTTCCATTATCCGTTCGAAGCTGACGAATCTTGAGCTTATAAAGTGATTCAAGTTTGGTAACCAACACTCGAATGCACTCAAACGTTTCAGATTTCTCCTTTAAAAAGAAAACCCAAGAATATCTGGAATACTCATCAGTGATGACAAGACAGTATTGATCTCCAGCGATACTTTTGCGATTTACAGGACCGAATAGATCCATATGGAGAAGCTCAAGAGGAACATTGATTGAATGAAACTTTTTCAGTTTGTGAGACTGCTTGACTTGCTTGCCTTTCTTGCAAGATACACAGACATCAGACAGGTTGAAATTTTTTAGACAGACCCCCTCAACCAGATTGTTGTGTACCAAGTGGTTCATCTTGCTTAGACTCAAATGACCCATCCTCTTATGTCAAAGAATTGAATCTTTTTCTGTTGCCTTTGACATAAAACATGAAGCTGTGGAGGATGTAGTTGAAGCTGTGGCCATATTGAGTACGTACAAGTCTTGCTTCCTGGGGTCAGACATCAAGATCCAATCTTCAGGAATTTTCACACCTTGCTTAAGAATGTAGCATTTTGAATCATCAAATAAGACTTTATACTCCTTGTCACAGATCTGTGACACTGAAAGAAGATTATTTTCCAATTGCTTGACATATCTGACTTTATCAAATGAAACTTGCCCATTTGTTAGAATTCCCTCTCCTGTTATAAACCCGCCTTTGTCACCAGCAAAAGCTACATATCCACCGCGAACTGCATTCACATTGGTGAGTAACGAAATATCACCAGTCATATGCCTGGAAGCCCCACTATCAACGATCCAATTGCTATTAACACCAGCTTTTGGGGCAACCTGCACAAAGATGAAACAATCAGTTCAATTTGGGAACCCAAGCCTTTACAGTCTTGGGTTGACCCAGTGAGTCTCGGATACATACATCAATCCATTTACTATCTGAAATAGACTTGTCTGAGATGGGTGGAATTGAACTCTCAGATGTTTTAACTTTCCAGATTGCATGTTTATCAAAAGAGTTTTTCAGATAAATGGATGATGGTTTAGATTGATCAACATTAATAGACTTGAGAACATTCAAGTTCATCAATTTCCCTTTACCCTTGTCCACAGATTTAACCTGATTTGGTTGTTTGGGATTTGTCAAACATGATTTGGACTCAGATCTCACAGGTTTAACAAAATTCATATTTTGTTTTCTGGGTGGTGCAACCTTTGGTCTAATTAAATGAGGGCATGATCTAACGAAGTGCCCAGGTGCACCACACTCAAAACAAACTTTTTCACCCTTTTTATGAAAATGTTTTAAATCAGAGAAAGACTGTTTATGTGATTTAAAAACATTTGAATTTAGCTTGTCTTGATTAAAACCCAACCCTGTTGTCCCTTTGTTACCAATAAAAGCAGACTTGGTAACACAGTTTGCTTCAGACTCTTGAGAAGCTTTTACAAATCCCAATTCTTTGTAAATCTTTGAATTTGAGATTGGGTCACATTTCATGACTGTAGGGGCTTGATTCTGAGTAGAGACATATGAATCATCTGATTCATCCTCAGAATCTGAGACCCAATCCTCAACAAGTCCATCCACACAAAATTTCTCAGATTTTGAGGAATCCTCATTAATAAATAGTCCAGTTGGATCCATTACTAATGGAGTAGTGACATGAAAATCCTTAACATCTTTGTCATTTGGTGTATTAACAAAGGCGTTGAGGATAGGTGGAGGACAATTTTGATAGCTAACTTTTCCCTTTCCCTGTTGATCAGTACCCCTACTAATCATGTGCTCAATAATGTAAGATGAGCTCTCATAGCTCTTGAGCTTTTGTCCCAAGGCCTCATAGTCACACTCGACTATTGCTAACTTCTTCTTAATCTCATTGATGGTATTGAGATAAGAAGTGATAGCATCTTGCTTATTCAGTACTGCGATCTCGGCTTCATGCAATTTTCTATTTCAAAGATCAATTTTAGCTTGAAAATCTTTTTCATTAGATTTTAGAATTTTGTTAGCCTCAATGCACAAGTCGAGATCGTTCATCAAATCACTATTATGTTTCTGATAAGCAAGGACCTTACTCTTTAGGTCAACACAATTAAAACACTCTGAATGTGAAGATGAACAATCAGTGTATACCTGCTCGGACTCTGATGAAGCGGAAGAGTTTACCATCAACGCAAACTGAGTAGAAGAGTCTTCAATTTCAGCATCAGATTCCTGAGTGTCTGAATCAGTCATGCTATCAGACTCTGAACTTGATGCTTCAGTATCATTAATCTTTGTTTCTTCCAAAGTGTTTTCCTCACTGTAGTCTTCAATCTTTTGAATTTCAGCAACACAAGCTTTGTCTTGTTCTCTTTGATCAGTATTGAATCTGAAGTCCCAGTTTACCCCTTCATCTTGTTGTACCATCAACGCTTTGCTAGCAGAAGAAGATCCAGCTTGAGTAAGAGAATCAATGGGAACTAATCTCCTTTCTGGATTTGAAGTAGTGGACTTCTGATGTTGAAATGGATTCTTGTTTCCAGTCTTCTTTGGTTGCTTGCATTGTCTAGCAAAGTGACCCTTTTCTCCATAGTTATAACAAGTCACAGAAGCCATATCAAAACCAAACTTGGATTCTTTGTTAAGATTGATGTCTTTTCCCGTTCTTTTTACAAACTCTTTTGCTCTTCGAACAGCACTTGCCAAAGCCCACATAATATCAATCCTCTCCATACCATCAGGATCTATTTGAGAATAATATCATTAGTCAGATAAGGATTGCCAATCTGACCAGCTACTAAACCATCATACGAGCTGACGAGTGTAGATAAAAGACCCATGTGTTCCTTAGCAATCTCCACAGTAACTTTGTCAAAATTATCTGTTTTCAGACTGGCAGCAGGTTGATGATGTTCCTTTTGAGTGCTGGTTGAAGAAGATGACTGACTAAAATTAATCTGAGTAGATGATGGAGCTTTAGTAGTCTGAGAAACAAATGATGTCTTCAATGGAGCATGAGAAGATGATTTCTCAACTGTAGGAGTAGAATAATACAACGATGGGTCCTGGACTTTAGAAACTCTCTTCGCCTTCCATTTGTTCTCTATCTCTTGCTCTTTCAGCTTCTGAATAAAATCATTTATGTCCATATGAGCCAACATCTGATTCTGCTTGAGGACCATCAAGAATGACTCCCACTTTGGAGGTAGAGCATTTGCTAAACACTGGATCTTTTCTTGAGTAGTTGTCTTGACTTCATGATTGAATAACTCACTCAAAAGATGATAAAATCTTGCAATCAGCTCATCCAGTGACTCATTTCCCACATACATGAAGCTATTGAATTCCTTTCTCAATGCCTTTGACTTGATACTCTTCAAAGCATCATTACCCTCATATCTTTGTTGCAGGGCATCCCACAGTAGCTTTCCAGAGGTAAACTGTCTGAACTGATGGAAAATATCAGTGGCAATGGACTGGGATAGAATAGCATAAGCTTTCTTCTCATAATCATACAGCTTCCTCTAAGGCTCAGTCATCCGTGTGACTAGCATAGGAGTTCCATCTTCATTCAGAGGTCTCAGATAACCTCCCTCGATCATCATCCATAAGTTTGTATCCACTCCATTGATATGAATCTCAAACCGATACTTCCAGTGTGGATAATCGTCTAAGGATAACAACTTTGGAGCTTTATTAGAATTTCCAGTCTCAGTCTCAGTCGGTAGCAAATTCTGAATACGATGATTCTGATTCGCCATCAGTGCTAAATCTTCCATTTGATCAGAAATGACAAGATTCAACACTTAGAAAAATTTGCAGAATGATAGCCGAATGAAGACCCTTAGGGCGAATGTCGGGAGCCGAATGTGATAGAACCGGCGAATGGGAGGTTGAGTATGACTAACTGGCGAATGAGAAGAGAGAATGAACCTATTCGGCGAATGAAAGTTTCGAATGAAGCTATTCGCCGAATGAGTTGACCTAATGAAGCTATTCGACGAATGACTGATCGAATAAGGGCTATTCGGCGAATGAGAGATCGAATGAGGGCTATTCACCGAATGAGACAGTCGAATGTGGCTATTCGGCGAATGAGACTTATTCGGCTGAAACTATTCGGCCGTCATTGACATTCGGCCAATCTGAGGGTTTTTGCAACAAAAATCGTGATAACTTGAGATTTGGACCAGATTTAAGTATCAAATTTGGTACAGAACATCATGAGATGATAATGAACAAATTGGGATAAACGTTTTGACAAAAAGACCACAATAATTCACGAATTTGCAATGAAATAGTAACTTTTAGGACAAAAAGCTTAGGGTTTTTGCAGATTTCGAAAGCACAATCAAAGATATGATGATTTGGATTGGAAATCGAGCAGAATCAAGAGCCAAAGCTCTGATACCACTTTGTAGGACCAAATTTGGAGCACGGAAACAACCCGGTTCCAATGGAGATCTGCTCTACAGCCTCTGGAATAGTGCGGAATCCTATTCCAGGGTTTTCCAATCGAAACCAACAGCAACCGTGGTGATTCGAAGGTAAGAGATGAACGTTTGAATGAGAATCGAACACCACGAGCTATGAATCGAACTTGGACAGCAAGAAACTCTCAAATCTTCAGGGGTTTGACACTGGAGCACACAGAGAAGAATGAGGGTTCTTAGAAGTTGGGGTTGAAATGATTTTGAACTTGTATATAAAGGCAGCTGACATTCGGCCGAATGAGAGGCCGAAACAACTCATTCGGCGAATGACTTCTGTCGAATAGGTAATTCAGTCGAATGAGTCATTCGGCGAATGATCGGGAGCTCGGAAACAATCCGAATCCACTATAAAACTACTCAATAACCTCTGGGATAGTGCGGAATCCTATTCCAGGGTTTTCCAAACGAAACCAACAGAAACCGTGGTGATCCGAGGCTGTAGGAACAACTTGGAAGCAACGATCGAACACCACGGGTTGAGAATCGAACTTGGAAGCACAAGAATCGCTCAAATCTTCAAGGGTTTTGACTCTGGAGTGCTAGGGAAGAAGGAGGGCTCGGGAAAGTTAGGTTTGAAATGATTTGAACATCTATATATAGGTTGTAGTCATTCGGCCGAATGAGTGGCCGAAGCAGCTCATTCGGCGAATGACTAAGCTCGAATGAGCAGTCATTCGAATGAGTCATTCGGCGAATGACTCATTCTGAACTCAGACATTCGCTAGATCTTTCATTCGCCGAATGACTTCATTCTAGAGTCATTCGGCCGAATGAGTAAACTTCATACTCAAACTGTTTATAATCAAATCAAACAACTAGATAAACATTAATAGACAATAATCAATAGAAATAAACATGATGAATTAGATATAAAGACAACTTCCATTAATACTTTGAATAATTATATGATAAGAATTACAGAACTGAACTAGGGACAAAACATGTATCAACATACTCCCCCTTGGACCTAGTTCAACTCTTTGGAATGTCTTTCTTTGCAATCTTGTCTGAAATAACTTTCCAATCAGCACCAGCATGAATCTTTAAGCAGATGCAGAGATGAATAACTCTCATATACTGAAGAGCCTGCTCCATATCCTGTACATCGAAGAAAATCTGATGTCGATAGAAAGCTTTGACATCATTCAATGATAGATTGGTCAGCCACATGGGATCAAAAACTCTGATAGTTTCCCATTTCTTATCTTTGCATAGCACAATCACAGCTTCACCGGTTCTCCCGTCATAGTACCACCATCGGAAGCCATCCATAAAGTCTTGACGCATCTTCCGTAGAGGAATCTTCTTCATGACTTTAGGGGGAAGCCACTTCAGGATCACTTTATGTCTCCGGGTATCACCATCTATCTCTGGCAAATAGTACCTCTCTGGTTGCTGAGGCTGGAAGTTCACCCATCTCTTCCGGTATTCATACTTGATTTGTCGAGAGAACCAAGCAGACATACCGGAGTCTTCACAGTATAGCATGTTCAGACGTGCTAGTTGATTGACTTCAAACCCGGGCAACGTCTTGAAATCATGCGGGTGTTTGAAGTAGTCTATTCCCTTTTCCCTCTTCACTGCATAACATCCAAGGTCATGGAAGTATGCCCAGCTGAGTATCTGACCTCCAGCTTTATAGCCTTTGGTCCGGTAGACTTTCTTGTGCGTTGCTGGCATCTTCTCTTTGCTTTGTTTCTTCAAAACTTCCCAGTACGCAGCCCATTCTTCCTTTCTTGTCTGTAAATCATCAGCTTCAGCCTTGCTAGCCTCTACTTGCTCTTCAAGATATCTGACCAAGAGATCCTCTGTTTCCTGATCAAATGGCTCAGTGAATGTAGGCAGCTCGTCTTCAGCGGATGTATACTTGGGATATTCTTCTTCAGTGATGTCTTCCAAAATGACTTCATCTACATCATCAAAGAGTTCGGGTTCAGGCTCTTCAGTACTGGGTACAGAGGTGTCCTCAGTTACCACCTCGTCAGGATTCAACCTGAACAGCTCGGCTATTTGCTCCTTTGATAAGCAGTGTATGATCTCACCCTCCTCCTTGTCGTAGCTCACTGAGTGTTGTATGATGCCTTGAGCGTCTAAGATCATAGTAAGAGTCTCATCAAGTTGACGTCTCAGAGGCACAGCTTGGACTTCCTCAGTAGCTTCTGGCTCTGCGGCCTTTGATGGAGACGAAGGAGGAGGAGCCTGAGCCTTCTTGTCGTTGGCCTTCTTAGACCTGATCTCGGAAGAGGGAGGAGCTTTATCTTCATTGTTGCCATCATCATCATCATCATCATCAGAACCAGATGATTCTCCAGACTCACTCCCAGATCCATCTTTATCTTCATCATCTTCATCTGATTCTTCGTCTTTCTCAGAATCTTCATAGTCCACCTGTTCCTCCTCAGACTCTTCTTCATCTTCTTGTTTGTCTGAATCATCGGAACGATCCTCAACTCCCTCAAGTCTGGGAGTACTCTCCTTTGAACCCTCAATGAGTCCAGCTAGGCGAGCATTCTCAGACTCGAGTTGCAGGATCCGATCACTGAAACCAGAGGCTGTCATAGCCAGCTGGTTGTGCTCATCTATGTACTTAAGGAGCTGTTCCTCCTGTTGAGCAGACCTGGCTCTTAAGTCAGCCCTCTGGTCTGCAGCCTGAAGAAGCAGAGTATCCTGCTCTTCGATCCTCCTAGTAAGCTGAGCAATAACTAGCTCTTGCTCCTTGTTCTTCCTCTCTTGCTCCATGCTCTTCTCCATCAGTCTCAAGACCATACTGTTCAGTGTGCTAAGCTGATCCACAACTGAAACAGTAGGTATATGAACATCAGCACGGACTGTGGATGGTCCAGAGGAAGCAGTAACATACACCGGCTCGCGAACAGAAGGAGTGGACAGAGGGGCAGTAGTAACCTGAGTGTGAATGGCCCTTGTCCTTGTCAGTGAAGAAACTGACACAGCTGCTACTGATGTGACAGTAGTTGCAGCAGCTGATGTCAGTTCTGACCTCCTTTGGAAAGAGAATCGGGATCTCTTTCCCCTACCATCTCTGGATGAGGTGGGAGCACCAGCAGAAAAGATCACTGCTGTGGAAGCGGGAGCAGAAGACCTTGGAGGAGGAGAGAGATCAAACTCTGGAATAAATGATGGGTCAGTGATCTCCTCCAAGTCAACATCTGTCCTCTTCCTCTTCCTCACAATCATCTTGCCTCCCACCATCACCCGCTCATGACCTGGCTCTAAGAGGTCATCAGAGTCGGTGCTCTCATCGTCACCATCACCACCCTCAGCAGCCTCACCACCATCACCGGAGTCATCAGACTCACTATCATCATCTGAGGAATGTGGAATAGAGACATCGAGAGGAGCAGTCACTGAGGAAGTAGTAGTAGACAAGAAATCCAAGTCCATCAGTGACTCAATATCCACATCCTCATCTAGAGCTGTTGACACAGCAACCTCACCACCAGCACCAGAAACAGTAACATCCACCATGCTCACTGAAGCAGCAGTGGTTATGTGTACTGATGTCATCTCACCAGCGCCTGTACACTCAACAGCAACAGTGGTCACCACCACTGTGCTCACCTCAACACCAGTACCACTCGGTCCCGCACCACCATCTCCATCTTCACCATCACTGTCATCATCATCAACTGGAACCACAATGTCCTCCACATCTGAATCAGAGTCATTGTGTCTCCATCTTCTTCCAGCTGGAGCCCGGTAATCGGGTCGAGAGAGGTGACCAAATAAGGATCGAGTGGTAGGCTTCCTCTCCTTCCCTCTGTATGACAAAACTCTGTTGAGAGTTATGTCATTCATGTGCTCCAATCTAATGATGTCGGCATTAAGCTTTGGAAGATCTGGAATCTGTGCATCAATGATCTGCTGTATGAATCGAGGGTACATAAGGAACTTCTTGTCACCCTTTAGCCCCACATTCTCCTTCATGTGCAGAAAAACCATCTCGGAGAAGTTGAATGGTTTGTTGAGCACCAAGGCAGCAAATGCGCACTGTATGGTTTCGCGCAAGTCATCAAAGCCTCCTCTCCTCGAGCCAAGGCAGTGAACAAGTACATGAGCCAAGTACTTGAACTGCGGGGACATGAACGCTTTGTTCAGAATCCCGGCTCCAATGTCTCCCTCGTACTTGCATCGGAGGAAGCATCCACGGACTAAGAATCTGTCAAGTAGAACAGGACGATCTGGAGAGTCCTGAAAACCACAAACCCTCCGTATGTGCTCAGCAGACACCACAACATCATGACCCCTGACCTTGCCCCTAATGACTGTAGGCTCGGCCTCACAATCAATATCAGCTGATGTCCAGAAATCCTGCTGATGTGATAAATAGGGCACATGGACTGTCGATATGGCAGTGAATATCCTGGAACGCCTCAAGAATGTAATAATATCTGTGTAGTGCTTCGCGTTCGGAGTCGTCAGATCAAGATGGGCACAGATGTTATGCTTCGGAACTGATTTGTATCCTGCCATACTGAGAATAAGTACAAGAAATACACATGTCAGTACAAGACAATCACTCAAACAATAAGATTTAACAAAAAATCAGATTAACTGTTTTTCTGATATGCCGAATGAGTCCATTCGCCGAATGAGTTATCTGTCGAATGAGGCTCATTCGTCGAATGACTCTCATTCGTCGAATGAAACTTGAGTATGACTGGTCATTTGCCGAATGATCCATTCGTCGAATGAGGTTCATTCGCCGAATGAGTCATTCGCCGAATGACGACATTCGGCAGTATCACTGAGTTCAAAATCCCTTTGTTCAAAATCTCAAATCAATCCCAAAAACCTGGTAAACAACCCTCAGAAACGACCGATTAGCAATTTTAATACATGACATTTTGGGTTTAAGGTCCATCTTAACAGTTTATTTGTTGGGCAAATTTCAAAACCCTAAAACTCTAAATCTCAATCTGTTTATCATGATTTCGTGGATGGAATCGGTTGAAATTTGATCTCCATATACCTGAGAATAAGTACAAGATGATTATCAGTGGCAAGATCTATCAAAATCACAAGAAATCAAAAGAGGAGATTAGGTGTGTGTTTCACCGAATGGGAAGTGTCTGATATCACGAAAGAACAAATGGTCGAATGACCTTCATTCGGCCGAAACACAGTTATATACTGTGTACTCATTCGCCGAATGAGCTAGGCGAAAGGTCACAAAGTTTCTGTTCCATTCGCCGAATGAATGTGGCGAATGAGTCAATCGGTGATGTTCATTCGCCGAATGAGAATGTCGAATGAGACATTCGACACTCTTCATTCGTCGAATGAAGTTCATTCTGAGAAGCTTATTCGGTCGAATGACTCATTCTCATTCGGCCGAATGAGTCCATTCTGCTTCTCATTCGCACGAATGAGATATGGACTTCTCCAAAACTCCAAAATTTCAAAGATTTGACATTTTGTGCACCAAAATTTTAACCAATTATGAAGATATGTCTAGTTGGTTCAGGATTCAGATATGACAGACATCCGAATCTACAAATGATCATCTAAAACAAAATTGAAAATAGAAAATCTTTTTGTATTTTTCTGAAACAACCATACAACTGTACAAACATAAATTAAAAGCAAATAAACACATATTTTTGTGAAAAGCCCATTAATAAGATAACACATATCTCTGATCACATCATATAGCCTTCAATGAATGCTTCACTTCAATCACAATTTCATTTTGATACGATTACTGATATATTTGTCCAAATTTAAAACTGAACAATACACAACTCTTAAACAAACTAAATGATCACTCATATTTTCTGATTGAGTTCCCCAATTCATTTCATCAATCAAGATCATAATCAGTTCAAAAATCATTTCAGCATATCTTAATACCAGTCATCATGAATTCAATAAGATTCAATCATTTATTATCTTTTTGTGTTTTTCTTGTTCTATCCAAATGGATGGCTTCAGCTAGGTCCGTCCCAGCAATATGGCACATGTATGGAATAGAACTTTATTAGTTTAAGTTTTTCTCAAGCTTAATACCAGCTTGCATTAGGTTTTCTTCAAGCTTAATACCAGCTTGTTTTTAGTTTTTCTTGACCAAGCTTAATACCAGCTTGTTCTTATTTTTTTTTTTTTTTGAATGAAACCTCATTTGATTTCATGATGACAGATGTATGCTTGATTTGAATCAAGAACCATTTCTCACTCAAAAGACTTAATAAATTGGATCCCACAAATCAAACTTTCTAAGTTCTCATAAGTTGTTTATTTATTTTGTATAGTCAGCCTATCAGTACATCCCATCATCATTTCCTTGTGATTTTAGCTCATGCATTCATTTCTGCTTCTAAGACATAATGAAATCAATGTGCTATGTCATTAAACAGAACTATTTCATTTTTCATTTTTCTAGTGTTTTTGGTTTTTCAAATTTTCTATTGTTTTTGGTTTTTCAAATTTTCTATATCTCCCCCTAAAAACCTAAAAATAGAAAATCTTTTTGTGTTTTTAGTAATAAAAAATAACTGTACAGGAGAAAATGAAAATACTAAAAATAAATAATCCTATCTAATTAAAGTGATGATCATTTGTTAGACTCAGATGAGGATTGAACTTCATCCTTTTGGAAAACACCATTAGCCGATAACAGATATAAAAATCTGGGTTTATCAAAAGCTTTTGTAAAAAGATCGGCTTTCTGGTGATCGGTGTGAATTTTAACAACATCGATTAATTTCTTTTCAAAACAATCACGTATGAAGTGATATTTTATGTCAATGTGTTTGGTTTTGGAGTGCTGAACTGGATTTTTAGTGACAGCAATGGCGGCAGTGTTATCAACATAAATCGGAGTGTTAGAAAAATGTAACCCATAGTCCCTGAGTTGCTGCTGAATCCAGATGATTTGAGAACAGCAACTTGCAGCAGCAATATATTCAGCTTCACAGGTTGAAGTAGACACCGACGTCTGCTTCTTGCACTGCCAGGTGATTAAACGGTTTCCAAAGAACTGACATCCCGCAGATGTTGACTTGAAATCTATTTTGCATCCGCCATAATCTGAATCACTGTATGCAGTAAGCTCAAAGTTATCATCATTAGGGTACCATAAGCCAAGTTCACGTGTACCCTTCAGATAACGCATAATCCTTTTGACAGCAATCAAGTGAGATACTCTTGGTTTGGATTGATAACGTGCACACAAGCAAGTGGCAAACATGATATCTGGCCGAGAAGCAGTGAGATACATGAGAGAGCCGATCATTCCCCGGTAGAGAGTGGCATCAATTAACTCCCCCTTTTCGTCTGGAGTAATCCCGTGATTAATCGCCAGTGGGGTACCAGCAGGCTTCGCATCAGACATACTGAACCGGCTCAGAATGTCACCAACGTATTTGGTTTGATGAATAAAGATCCCTGCCTCAGACTGATCCACCTGCAAACCCAAGAAAAACTTCATCTCTCCCATCGAACTCATTTCAAATTTTTCTTTCATCACATTCTCAAATTCCTTGCACAGATTATCATTTGTGGATCCAAAAATTATATCATCCACATACACTTGTACCAAGAGTAAATCACTGTCCTTCTCACGGATGAATAAAGTGCAATCAATGACACCTCTTCTGAACCCATTGTTCAGAAGGTGAGTGGAAAGTGTCTCGTACCACGCTCTCGGAGCTTGATGTAATCCATACAAAGCTTTGTCTAGCTTGTAGACTTTATCACGATGCAATGGATCTTCAAATCCGGGAGGTTGATTGACATACACTGTTTCACTGATAACTCCGTGAAGGAATGCGCTCTTTACATCCATTTGATAAACCTTGAACTTTTTGAAGGATGCATAAGCCAGAAAGATACGAATGGCTTCTAGACGAGCGACCGGAGAAAATACCTCATTATAGTCCAATCCCTCTATCTGTCTGAATCCTTGAACCACCAGACGAGCCTTGTTTCTCACAATTATCCCGTGATCATCCTTTTTGCAACGAAGAACCCATCTAGTGCCAATTACTTTTGCACCTTTGGGTTTATCAACTAGTTGCCAGACCCCTAACTTCTTGAACTGCAAAAGTTCCTCTTGCATAGCGTCTACCCATGATTCTTCTTTGAGGGCTTCAGTGACGGTACGCGGTTCCACTTGAGAAATAAAGCAGGAATGAGCACAAAAGCTTACATCTGCAAAATCAAGAATGTCTGCAAGACCACCTGAAGAAATCTGACTACGAGTCTTCACTCCGTCTAAAGGACTTCCAATAATATTGTCTTGAGGATGAATACGATTGATTCGTCCAACAGGATGAGCAGGAACCTCAACCTCAGAATCTAAATTATTCAAATTCAAATCCTCAAGACCTGGTACAAGATTATCAACAACTGGTTCAGGAGCAGCTGGAGGATTGTCGTTTGTGTCTGAGCTGTCATCATTTATCTGTGTAGAGGGACCAGATGTAGATGTAGGTTGAAAAGTGGCATCTGGGGCATTTTGTACATCATACAACATCTGAACAGCTACATCTTCATCTGAGTACATGGGGGGCATATTGAACGAGTCAAACAGACTGGAATAGTCAAACATCCAATCTGGCCCTTTTCCAGGTGGGGGCATTGTATACTTCTGAACATCCACATGGTACCACTCCTCCACATTATGAGTTGCAATGTTGTAAACTCGCTTATTTGGAGTGCTGTACCCAAGAAAGTACCCTTCTTCCACCTTTTCATTAAACTTGCCCTGCTCATGTTTCTTAAGCATAGTGCATGGAGCACCAAATGGTTCTAGATACTTCAGATTTGGCTTTCGATTATGGAGCAGTTCAAAGCAAGTCTTCCCATGTCTCTTCACAATAAGAACCCGGTTCAGTGTGTAACAAGCATTGGCAACAGCTTCATTCCAGAATTGAACCGGTAGAGAAGAATCAGCAAGCATAGTTCTAGCAGCCTCAATCAATGTCCTATTTTTTCGTTCAGCAACACCATTCATCTGTGGAACATATGGAGCACTAAACTGTTGCACGATGCCTCTAGCATTACAGAAATTCTCCATGTTATGATTTTTGAATTCCGTTCCATTATCAGATCGAAATTGACGAATCTTGAGCTTATAAAGGGATTCAAGTTTGGTAACCAGAACTTGAATGCAATCAAACGTTTCTGATTTCTCCTTCAAAAAGAAGACCCAAGAGTATCTGGAGTATTCATCAGTAATAACCAGGCAGTATTGATCTCCAGCTATACTCTTACGATTCACTGGGCCAAACAAATCCATGTGAAGAAGCTCAAGAGGAACATTGATTGAATGATATTTTTTCAGTTTATGAGACTGCTTAGACTGCTTTCCTTTCTTGCATGACACACAGATATCAGACAGCTTAAAATTCTTCAGGCTAACTCCCTCAACCAAACTGTTGTGTACCAGATGATTCATCTTGTGTAAACTCAAATGGCCCATCCTCTTATGCCAAAGGATTGAATCTTTCTCAGTTGCCTTTGTCATAAAACATGAAGCTGTGGAGGATGTAGTTGAAGCTGTGGCCATATTGAGAACATACAAGTCTTGTTTTCTTGGAGCAGACATTAAAATCCAATTTTCAGGTATCTGCACACCTTGCTTGAGAATATAACATTTTGAATCATCAAACAGAACCTTGTACTCTTTGTCACAAATCTGAGAGACTGACAGGAGGTTGTTTTCCAACTGTTTGACATATCTGACATTGTCGAACGAAACTTGTCCATTTGTCAAGATTCCCTCTCCTGTAATAAAACCACCCTTGTCTCCAGCAAAAGCTACATAGCCACCTCGAACTGCATTCACATTGGTGAGCAGCGAAATATCACCAGTCATGTGTCTGGAAGCCCCACTATCAACGATCCAATTGCTGTTCACTCCAGCTTTTGGGGCAACCTGCACAATAAAGAGACTATCAGTTTACATTGGGAACCCAAGCCTTTACGGTCTTGGGTTGACCCATTGAGTCTCGGATCCAAACCTCGATCCATTTTCCTTTAGGCATAGGTTTATCTGAAATTTGTGGAACAGACACCTCAGATGATTTAACTTTCCAAATTGCCTTTTTGTCAAAAGAGGTTTTCAGATAAATGGATGATGATTTTGATTTGTTAACTTTAACCTTATTTGGAATCACCAAAGTTTCCAACTTTCCCTTTCCCTTGTCTGAACCCTTAGGTTGATTGTGAGGTGAAGATTTTGGCTGAAAAGTTTTAGACACAGATTTTACCAGTTTTGGTAAAGCAGACTTTAAGGTTTTGAAAGGAACAACCTTAGGTCTGATCAAATGAGGACAAAACCTCACAATGTGCCCTGGTTCACCACACTCAAAACATATTTTATCACCCTTTTTATGAAAATGTTTTAAATCCGAAAATGATTTTTTAGTTGATTTAAAAACATTTGATTTCTGACAATCTTGCTCAAAACCCAAACCCTTCCTTCCTTTGTTACCAAACTGAGCTGATTAGGTAGCACAATTAGCTTCAGACTCCTGTGAAGCTTTAACAAAGCATAGTTCCTTGTAAATCTTTGATTTGGAGATTGGGTCACCTTTCATGACACTAGTAATTTGATTCCGAGGAGTACTCTGCTTTGATGAATACTCTGATTCATCCTCGGAATCAGAAACCCAATCTTCCACAATTCCATCCACCCTTGAATCCTTAGTCTGAGATGAACTATGATTTTCACTCAGACTAACTGGATCAACTACTAATGGAGTAGTAACTTGAAAGTCCTTTACATCTTTGTCATTTGGAGTGTTGACAAAGGCATTTAGGATTGGTGGAGGACATTTTTGATAATTAACCTTTTCCTTCCCCTGATCAGTACCCCTACTGATCATATGCTCAATGATATAAGAGGAGCTCTCATAGCTCTTGAGCTTTTGTCCCAAAGTCTCATAATCACACTCAACTAATGCTAATTTCTTCTTAATCTCATTTATGGTATTGAGATAAGAAGTAATAGCATCTTGCTTGTTCAGAACAGCGATCTCGGCCTCATGCAATTGTCTATTTAAAAGATCAATTTTATTTTGAAAATCTTTTTCATTAGATTTTAAAACTTTGTTTGCTTCAATGCACAAGTCAAGATCGGTCATCAGATCACTGTTATGCTTCTGGTAAGCAAGGACCTTGCTCCTAAGATCAACACAATTGAAACAATCAGATTGAGAAGATGAACAATCAGTGTATACCTGCTCAGAAGATTCAGTAGAAGCAGACGAGTTTGCCATCAAAGCAAATTGAGTTGAAGAGTCATCAGCTTCTCCATCAGATTCTTGAGTGTCAGAATCCGTCAAACTTTCTGAGTCTGAACTTGATGCCTTGTCATCAGTCACCAACACATCTCCCTGACAGCTTTCTTCATCAATATCATCAGAATTCTGAATCTCTGCCACACATGCTTTCTCTTGATCTTCCTTGTCAGCATTGAATCTAAAGTCCCAATTTACACCTTCATCTTGTTGAACCATTAAGGCTTTACTACCAGAAGATGAAGATCCAGCTGTTGTAGGAGAATCAATAGGAACTAATCGCCTTTCAGAATTAGCAGGGGCAGACTTCTGATGCTGAAATGGGTTTTTGTTTCCAGCTTTCTTCGGCTGTTTGCATTGTCTAGCAAAGTGTCCTTTCTCACCGCAGTTGTAGCATGTAACAGAAGCCATATCAAATCCAAACTTAGACTCCTTGTTTAGATTGATGTCTTTCCCGGTCCTCTTCACAAACTCTTTCGCTCTTCTGACTGCACTTGCCAATGCCCACATGATGTCAATTCTTTCCATATCATCAGGATCAATCTGAGAGTAGTCATCATTAGTCAAATATGGATTGCCAATCTGACCGGCAACTAATCCATCATATGAACTAACTAATGTTGACAGAAGACCCATGTGCTCTTTAGCAATCTCAACTGTGACTTTATCAAAATTCTCTGTCTTCAGACTTGCAGTCGGTTGATGATGCTCTTGTTGTGAGCTAGATGAAGAAGAAGAGCTAAAGTGCATCTGAGGTGCAGATGTGGCTTCAGAAGCTTTAGACACAAAGGCAGTTTTCAGAGGAGCATGAGTTGTAGACTTATCAACAGTGGGTGTGGAGTAGTATAAAGAAGGATCTTGAACTTGCACGACTCTCTTGGCCTTCCACTTGTTCTCAATCTCCTGTTCCTTCAACTTCTGAATGAAATCATTGATGTCCATATGAGCCATCATCTGATTTTGCTTAAGGACCATCAAGAAGGACTCCCACTTTGGAGGTAGTGCATCTGCCAAACATTGAATCTTCTCTTGAGTTGTGGTTTTGACCTCGTGGTTGAACAGCTCACTCAACAGATGATAAAACCTTGCAATCAACTCATCAAGGGACTCATTTCCCACATACATAAAGCTGTTGAACTCCTTCCTTAAAGCTTTAGACTTGATACTCTTCAATGCATCATTACCTTCATATCTTTGTTGCAAAGCATCCCATAGGTTTTTGGAAGATGCAAACTGTCTGAATTGATGAAAGATATCTGTAGCAATGGACTGTGACAAAATAGCATAAGCCTTCTTCTCATAGTCATACAGTTTCCTTTGAGGCTCTGTCATCCGTGTAACCAGCATAGGAGTTCCATCCTCATTTAAAGGCCTCAAATATCCTCCTTCAATCATCATCCACAGATTTGTATCCACTCCATTGATGTGAATCTCAAATCTATACTTCCAGTGAGGATAATCATCCAAAGTCAAAAGCTTAGGAGCTTTGTTTGAGTTTCCGGTTTCATTCTCTGTCAGTAAGAGAGTCTGAATACGATGATTTTGATTAGCCATGAGTGCTAAATCTTCCATTTTATCAGAAGGAATGAAATTCAACACTTAGAAAATTTTCAGAAGCAACTGGCGAATGAGTGCTAAACTGGCGAATGTCGGGGGCCGAATGAGGTGAAACTGACGAATGAGAAACTGAGTATGAGAACTGGCGAATAAGAAGATCGAATGATCTATTCGGCGAATGACAGATCGAATGAAGTCTTTCGCCGAATGAGGATTGAGAATGAGGCTTATTCGGCGAATGAAGAGTGTCGAAGGAGCTATTCGCCGAATGAGAGCTATTCGGCGAATGGGAGGCTATTCGGCTGATCTTATTCGGCCGCCAGAGTCATTCGGCGATCTGGGGTTTTTACAACGAAAATCGCGATATCTTTCGATTTTGACCAGATCTAACCACCAAATTTTGCACAGAACTTCAAGACATGATTATTAACCAATTGGGAAGAAACTAGATCAAATGAACCACAAAAACCCTTGAAATCTCAATGAAATAGTGACTTTGGAAGCAAGAAACTTAGGGTTTTTGGAAGTTACGAAAATCAGGGTTTTGGGGAACTCAAATCTGATGGTTTTGGGTGGAAATCGAGTAAAATCAAGAGCCAAAGCTCTGATACCACTTTGTTGGACCGATCGGGAGCTCGGAAACAATCCGAATCCACTATAAAACTACTCGATAACCTCTGGGATAGTGCGGAATCCTATTCCAGGGTTTTCCAAACGAAACCAACAGAAACCGTGATGATCCGAGGCTGTAGGAACAACTTGGAAGCAACGATCGAACACCACGGGTTGAGAATCGAACTTGGAAGCACAAGAATCGCTCAAATCTTCAAGGGTTTTGACTCTGGAGTGCTAGGGAAGAAGGAGGGCTCGGGAAAGTTAGGTTTGAAATGATTTGAACATCTATATATAGGCTGTAGTCATTCGGCCGAATGAGTGGCCGAAGCAGCTCATTCGGCGAATGACTAAGCTCGAATGAGCAGTCATTCGAATGAGTCATTCGGCGAATGACTCATTCTGAACTCAGACATTCGCTAGATCTTTCATTCGCCGAATGACTTCATTCTAGAGTCATTCAGCCGAATGAGTAAACTTCATACTCAAACTGTTTATAATCAAATCAAACAACTAGATAAACATTAATAGACAATAATCAATAGAAATAAACATGATGAATTAGATATAAAGACAACTTCCATTAATACTTTGAATAATTATATGATAAGAATTACAGAACTGAACTAGGGACAAAACATGTATCAACATGACTCATTCGCTGAATATAGACATACTCTATTTTCATTCGGCGAATGACTTCATACTCTCGAGTCATTCGGCCGAATGAGCAATATTCATACTCAATTAATCAATAAACCAAATCACCCAATCATATAATCACATAATTAAAACATAAACAGTAAGAACAATATAAAAAGACAACTTCCATTAATAATTTGAATTTTACATGATGAATATTACAAAATAGAACTAGGGACATTAAGTGCATCTACACTTGTAATACTTAACTCATAACTCAATACACACGATAAGAGAACATGGAACAATTATCATACAACACCTGAGTCGACTAAGCATAGTTAAGACTAGATCTTAACACAGCTTATTGACAACAGGGGGACCTCATGGGAAACATGGAATGGTAATCATGATAACGTAATTTCATGTTTACAACACCGTTCACACAAACATACTACAATGATGACAGATGACACATCGATGAACACATTACAATTAATTATTATTGAACTGTTGTATTATATCATTTCAATCATGTGCCATGTATTCAAAAGATCACGGTAAGACCCTTTCATAAATCGCTGAACCAGTTAGTTTGACGTGACTAAACCGACGATAGCATAGTGGTACCATAGGTTTGACAAACCTCTAGCTTGTAGGGCTAGTATGTTGATCGTAACAATTCATTGGCCGGTAACGTATGACCGGTGACAGGGCGACTTCAAGTCAGGGTCTGGGAAAGCGTCACATGGTGATATTAATAAACAGGAATATTGTAATTAATCCAACGAGACCCTATTGATTAGTAGGTTGAGGAATGGATCTTACCTCATGTTTCACTACTAGTAATAGCTCTCGCTGAGGACATTGGGAATACAAGGTGGTAGAGGTAAATTGGATGCATTGTATTCTGATTTCGTAAGGATTACAATCGAACCCATTTAGGCTCTATGCACCTCAAGTTGAGAACAAATGATAAGTGGTTAACTAACACTCTTAATAATTAAAAGTGATTAACAGTTAACCTTACAAGTAATAGAATAATACAAGGACCAGATTACATTAATCTAAATTCCTTAATACATTGAGGGTTTATCAATACTTCGGTTTGATAATTAAACCTCTCACATCATATTATTCTACATTTGATATAACAGACGAATACATATCAGACACGTTGAACAATCGGGAAATGGATATCTCTAGTTGTATCGCAAGTGGTGTGGAACTTGACTAAGCATGTGGTGGGATGGCGTCTGGGCTTGACCCTTTCGTATGCCCTATATATAAGCATGCTTGATCAGGTGATATTCTACTTGTATATATAACTAGGGAAAGGCCGTTGGGTGGAACAGGTGAATCAATCATTACAAGTAACCAGTATTACATTGTGACTGTGTGCATGAACACTTCAAGGTTTTCAATTTACTTACTTATGAACTCACCAACCTAGTGTTGACTTTGTTTAAATGTATGTTTTCTCAGGTGACGAACAGGTTTAGTCACCAGCTATCAAGAACGTAGCTAGAGGACTTATAGAGGACCTAGCTACATTTTGTGTGATCATACTTTTGGAATGACAAAACAATGAATCATCTTTTGTAGATCTTGTACAGATACAAGATATAGTTACATTGATTCTTTTAGATAGATTTACTTGATTAAATTATGAACGATACATTGTAATTTAATCTTGTAATTCTATATCATTGATGAGTTACATTTCTCAATTATATATCATGTGCTATGCAAACAATCTGATCATTTGATTATCACTCAAAGATATCGCGCCCCGGGAACCTTCCGCCCGACGGGATAACACGATCCGTTCCCGCCGGCCCGGGGTGTGACATTGATCATCCGGCTGAACATAACCACTAAAACACTAGGCCAACCCATCACTTGTCCCAACATCCAGGTAGTCCAAATGGGTCCAACCAGCTGCAGAACCCGAACCTTTGCAGCCAAGATAGCACCAGCCCCTATACAACTTAGCAAACACCCAAACAGCCAGCACACACCCCCAAACCGAAGAAAAAACTACAAGCAAAAGACTTATGTTGACCGCAAAATTACGAATAAATTTGAACTTTTTAAAACAGTGTAATAATTGCACCATTAATATGCATAAGTGAATAAGTTAACAAATATTCATGAATTCTTAAGTAAATGTTTTAACAAAATTCATAGTATTATCAAGAAGACGGGTTTCCAAAAGTTAGTCTTCAATTTCTTGTCAGCATCCTTCATAAATCCATTCACTTCGTTGTTCCTGTATTACCTGTATCGCGAGCTAAAACAAGTCAACTACATACATAGTTGGTGAGTCATGGCCAGTGACATATAAAATAATAATCAAGTCATATTTGTGTGTGCAAGTAAACTGGTTGTCAAATCAAGTCTCACAACGTCAAGTATTCGTCCGTCAACGATCCTAACGCGGTGTTTGTTAACATATACACTACTCTAGAGCCACTGGTGCAGATACAGTGTTGAATGACACACATGGGGTCCACTGCAGTGCTACACCAAATCCCTTATCTTTGACGTCAATCGCAACAACTCCACCGTAGTGACAGTCGTCCGGCAATCCCTTATCCCTGTAGGGACTGGCCCGTAGGCCGGAGTCGAATATTCAACTCCATCCTTAATCCTTATCTTTATCCTTATCCTTAGCTTCTAGAGCAAGGTACCTCCAATTCGCACGGATCCGTTTGAACGCGTATATGCCCCGAGGTAGTTGTAAGTAGGTCTTACAGTTAAACCGGCCCACCCCTTCCCCCTAACTTGATGATTTGCCTCTGACCAACATCCATAAACCGGACGTACCTAAGTCTATGCAATGCTAGCTAAGAGGTGCAGTTTATCTTACAGCAACACACATAAAAATCCTTTAAATAAAAATCCTTTTAGCAAAAATCCTTTAAATAAAATCCTTTAAAAAGAGCTCGGATAAATCCCCAAAACAATTAAGTAAAAAGGGGAGGTCAAGACTCACCTGAGTTATTTGACCGGTTCGAAAAATCTGAATTAGTTTCACCAAGTCCGGGTGAGTAAGGCTAATCACGCACGTGCCAATCTAATTTATATTAAAGATTTTTAGTTAACACGTGAGTTTATAAAGTGGTCTTACAACCGAATCCTTAAATCCTTAATATTGACTTTTACGACATATTTCTAAAATTAGTAATTTGGGAGCGGTCGTAATTATAACCGATGATGTTTCTTTATGTTTAGAATACTTTCTTTTTAAGTATAATTTCATCCTTTAAAAACCTCTCTTAATAGTCCTTCAATTATTTATAAAGCCTCTTACTTTTTCTTAAACATATACGTACATATACATACACACACACACACATATATATATATATATATATATATGTATATATATATATACGTATTATGGCTCATACTATACCGAGAGAGTCTCGACTAGTCAAACACGATTAATTGAACCAATTATTATTTTTGAATCATTGACCATAGTAATGATTTAAAAATAAAGTCTTGATTCTAGGCAGCTTGACTTTTTATAGTCAAACTTTCACTAAAACTTCATTTTTATAATTTACATCCCATCTTTGGCTCACTGACTAAATTCCAACATTTTTATGTTCAAGTGAACTTCTAAAATCATTTTTGAACATAATCCACCTATACTTATGCTTAAAATACTTGTCGGTTCGAATTAGTAAAAATGACCCTTTTTGATCTCAAATGCCTTAATTGTTATCTACAACCATACTTTGAGTCAATTGAGCAACTAAAAGCAATGTGTATAATACCTTTTAAGTGTATCACAATGATCAACTTTGAACTCTTTCAAATAGTAGGCTGTTACCTACAAAAACCCAAATTAAACCTTCAATAATTGACTTTTAACACAACTTTTACTAGAACTTAATCCACTAAGAAATCCTTACTTTGTATCCTTTGATTTCTTCATAAATCAGTAGTTAACGAGCATAACTTGTGATTTCTTGAGGTTACTAACAACAACCATCATCCTCTTGAAACCCTAAAAAAAATAATCTTACTTACATTCACTTAAATCAACATCTTTAGTAATCTTTAAGCAATGACTACTAACCTTGAAGCTTCTTTCTTTCAATTTCGTCCTTAATCACTTGATTATGTAATTTCAAGCTTCAATTTAGTCTCATAAACAACCCTAGACAAAAATGGTATAAATGGGTTACTCTTAAACTCAAGAACACTAATCTAGTGCTTAAGAGAGTTAACATACCTTTAATTTCTTGATGTCTTGATGTTAACAGCTCCCATTTGTTCTTGTTCTTGACCCTTTTCTTCTTCGCTCGCTGGTAGCCTTCAGCACCTCTTTTTCTTTCTTTCTTTTTTTTTTCTGCGTCGCACGGTTGCTGTATCCCAGCACTTATGGGAAACCATAATGGGTATTTAAGCCCAATATAACAATTGGTTGTACATCTTTCTTTATATATATATGTATATATATATTTATCACGTGAACATTTTTTTAACCCATCAAACATAAAATATATATATATATATACATATATATATATATAGATATTCTAATATCGGTTCATCTCATCTATGTTTGTGTCCAGATCAAACAAAAAGTAGACGGGTCATCCTTTAAACTCAACCGACCATCTTTTCATTCGAAATTATTTTACCCGTTCGAACCCTATTTGACCAGTCAACAATAAGTTCTTATTATTTATTTATTATATATAATAGTCTTTATATACGAGATGTTACATCCTCTTCCCCTTATTAGAATTTCGTCTCGGAATTCGGTTTAACTGGTAAACAAGTTCGGGTATTTCTTTTTCATATCTGCCTCAGGTTCCCATGTGAATTCGGGTCCTCTCTTGGCATTCCATTTCACCTTCACGATCGGTATCCTCTTTCGCCTTAATTTCTTAACTTGTCTCTCCAAGATCTCTATTGGTTCCTCCTTGAAATTTAATCTTTCATCTACTTGAATCTCTTCCAATGGAGTCCTGAGGGTCTCGTCTGCCAGACATTTCTTTAAATTGGAAACGTGAAACACGTCATGTATTCCACTTAATTCAGACGGTAGTTCCAACCTGTAAGCAACTGGTCCAATTCTTTCTGTGATCTTGAATGGGCCAATATAACGAGGGCTCGGTTTGCCTCGCTTACTAAACCGTATTGTACCCTTCCAAGGCGACACCTTTAACATCACTTTATCATTTACTTCAAACTCCAACGGTTTACGCCATTTGTCTGCGTAACTTTTCTGTCGATCTTGTGCTGCCTTTAATCTTTCCCTGATTTGATTAACCTTGTCTGTTGTGTCCATTATTAATTCGGGTCCTGTGAGTTGTCCTTCGCCAACCTCAAACCAACAAATTGGCGTTCGACATTTTCGTCCGTATAATGCCTCAAACGGTGCAGATTTCAAACTTGCATGATAGCTATTATTGTAAGAAAATTCTATGAGTGGGAGATGCGTGTCCCAGCTACCACCAAATTCTATCACACAAGCACGAAGCATATCCTCTAATGTTTGTATTGTTCTTTCACTTTGGCCGTCAGTTTGGGGTGGTAAGCCGTGCTCATGTCAAGTCTAGTTCCCATTGCATTTTGAAAGCATTGCCAGAACCGTGAAGTAAATCGGCTGTCTCGATATGAAACAATCGAAAGTGGCACACCGTGCTTTGTTACAATTTCATCCACGTAGATTTGTGCCAATGTTTCTAATTCATATGATTCCTTGATAGCTAAGAAGTGTGCAGATTTTGTTAACCTGTCAACAATTACCCAAATGGCATCATTTCCTTTCTTGGTCCTTGGTAACTTCATGACAAAATCCATCGTAATCTTCTCCCATTTCCAAACTGGGATTTCTAGAGGTTGTCACTTACCTGATAGCTTCTGGTGTTCAGCCTTCACCTGTAAGCAGGTTAAACATTTTTCAACGTATCCCGCTATATCCTTTTTCATCCCTGGCCACCAGTAGTGGTCCTTTAAGGTATAGTACATCTTATCTGAACCCGGATGCATTAGATATTTTGATTTGTGTGCTTCCTCTAGAATAAGACCCCTTAAACCTCCTTACTTTGGTACCCAAATCCTGGTTTTCAATCTTAGCAACCCATCATTTCCTTTCGTCATTTTTTGAACTGTTTTTATCATTTCCTCAAATTTGGCATTATCATCTTCAAGTGCACGTTCCTGAGCCTTCTTCAATTGATCCATTAAATCGACTCGCACGTCTAATCTTAATGATCGCACTCGAATCGGTTTAATTCTTTCCTTTCGACTTAAGGCATCGGCAACTACATTCGCCTTACCTGGATGGTATTGAAGCTCAAAATCATAATCAGTGAGAACTTCCATCCATCTGCGCTGGCGCACATTTAAATCCTTTTGATCAAAGATATGCTTTAGACTCTTATGGTCTAAGTAGACCACGAATCTTGTGCCATACGGATAATGACGCCAGATTTTTAACGCAAACACCACTGTGCCTAGTTCAAGGTCATGAGTTGCATAGTTGGCCTCATGCCTTTTTAATTGCCTTGAAGCATAAGCAATCACGTTGTTCCTCTGCATGAGAACACAACCCAATCCATTGGCTGAAGCATCACAATATACAACAAATTCATTGCTACCATCCGGCAATGCCAAGATCGGTGCGCTGCTAAGCTTCCGTTTAAGAATCTGGAATGCTTCTTCTTGTTTTTGACCCCAAATAAACTTGATATTCTTTTGAGTGAGTGAGGTAAGCGGGGAAGCTATCTTGGAGAAATCTTGTATGAATCTCCTGTAGTAACCTGCCAAACCCAAGAATCTTCGGATCTTTGTTGGTGATTTAGGTGTTTCCCACCTCATTACCGTTTCAACCTTTGTAGGGTCAACTTGGATTCCTTTGTCATTTATCACATGCCCTAGAAATTGTACTTCTCGAAGCCAGAATTCGCACTTTGAGAACTTTGCATATAGCTTCTCCTTTCTTAGAAGCTTTAAAAGTATCATGAGATGTCCTTCATGTTCATGTTTAGTGAGAGAATACACCAATATGTCGTCTATGAAGACAATAATGAACTTGTCCAGGTAAGGTTTACACACTCGGTTCATCAAGTCCATGAATACCGTAGGCGCATTGGTTAATCCACACGGCATTACAAGGAATTCGTAGTGTCCGTATCTGGTTCGAAAAGTTGTTTTTGGGACATCCTCTTCGTTTACCCTAACCTGATGATAGCCTGAACGTAGATCAATCGTTGAGAAATAACTTGAACCCTGTAGTTGATCGAATAAGTCATCAATCCTGGGCAACGACTATCTATTATTTACAGTTACCTTAATTCAAACCTAGATAATCATTACACATCTGCATCGAACCGTCCTTTTTCTATACAAATAAGACAGGGGCTCCCTATGGTGAAGAACTCTGCCTAATCAATCCTTTCTCCAACAGCTCCTGGAGTTGTTTCATCAATTCCTGCATTTCGGATGGAGCTAGGCGGTATGGCGCCCTTGCTATAGGTGCAGTCCCTGGTAGCAAGTCAATCCTGAACTCTACCTGTCGATCTGGAGGTAATCCTGGCAATTCCTCCGGAAATACATCGAGATGCTCATTGACTATCGGCATGTCCTCAATTCTCCTTTCTTCCTTGATAGAGGCCATATATAACAGAAAGCTTTCGTAACCCTTTCGCAAGCATTTCTCCGCCTTTATTAGTGAAATGATGTTATTTGACTTTCGGGGCAAGTCCCCTTTGATTTCAATCCTTGATTCATCGTGAAGTTGTACATCAAGAGTCTTTTGCTCACAATAAATACGCGCTTTATTGGTTGTTAGCCAATACATTCCTATAACAATATCAAATCCCTACTATGTGCATGGGAAGTAGTTCTAAAGGAATATCATGATCATTGATTTTAATAAAACATTTCTTAAGCACGGTCTCTACTTTCTCTTCATGCCCATTTGTCGTTTCTACCACGTAAGGATTTTCTAACTTTTCAAGCAATCCTTTTAAGCATGACATAAATTTTATGCACATAAAACTTTATTGAATCAAACAAAACATGAGCATAATTATTGTTAATTAGGAACATACCAGTGATCACGTCTTCCATCCTTCGAGCTTCTTAAGCACTCATAATAAACACCCTTGTGTTGTCTTTTGCAACATTTGTTCCTTTTCCTTTGTCGTTTTGATTCGGGGAATTCTTTTTGTTAAAATTCGGGCAATCAATTTTGATATGTCCTTCCTTGCTGCACAACTAACAAACTGGAAGTTTCCCACACTCGTGGGTCAAGTGCCCCTTTTTCCCACATTTACCGCAAGGCTTTAGTCGGCATTCCCCTAGATGTGATTTGTTACATATTTTGCAAACTGACTTTCCATCTCCCCCCTTGAATCCACCTTCCGAAACTTGTTGTTTTCCGCATTATAGTTTTTCCCGCTACGATCAAATTTTCCGCCATGTCTCCCGGACTTGCCATCATCACGTTTTCATTTATGACTGTTGTCAAACACACGACATCCTTTTGTTCGAATAAGTTCTTCAGTAAGTTCCGCAAGTAATTCTGTAGCTTTTTGCATGGAGCGGGGTTTGGTTGTCCTCATGTCTGCCCGAACATTAGGATGGACACCCCAAATCAACCTTACTATTCTTTTTGATTCTGAACCAACAAAGTCAGGGATTAAACCCGTGATTTCCAAGAAGCGAGAAATGTATTTTCGATAATCAGTGCCCTCCATTTTCAAGTGTAAGTATTCATCCTCTAACTTTTCTACCTCATGATGAGGCACATACTTTTTCAAGAAGATCTTGCGAAATTTCTTCCAACCCAGTGCATATGCTTTTTCTTGACCCTAAGTGGAAAGAATGGTCTTCCACCAAATGTGAGCCTCATTCTTAAAAGATTGAGCAGCAAACTTCACTTTGTCTTCCTCCTTGCAACCACTCACATCCACTTTGGTTTCAATCTCCTCAATCCATCTTAGAGCTTCAGTAGCCGACTTATCTCCTTTAAACACTTCAGGCTTGCATGCCTTGTAGTTGCGATAAGAGCACCCTTTTGAACTTGAGTCCTTAGACTTGGTTCTTCCTTCTTTCTTTTTCTTTTTGGGTTTATCAACGGAGTCAAAAGAACTGTGACTACTGTCATGGAAATCACTGCTATCAGAAATGTTGTAAGTGGATTCTGATTCAGAAGGAATCTTTTCTTTAGTCTTTGACTTTTCTTCTTTCTCATGTTTCGACTTAGAACTTTTGCTGTCAACCTTTTCTGCATTTTTCTCTTTCCTAACCGCTTTTGCAACCCCATTAATAATCTTAGGCATGGCCTTTTCAATGCCAGCTACTATTAGGTCCTGAATTCGGGTTTCCATTTCATTTTCTCTTTGTTTCTCATAGCTGAGAGGAGGTGTATCATTATTTGTAACTTCAACAGAATGAGATCTCTCAGTCGTTTCTACAATCATCTTACTGCGAGTCCCATGGGATGGACCTACTCTTTTGTTAGCCTTAATAATGTTGTCGTTCTCCATTCTATACAAAATATCCAAATCAAGGTATACACGTTAGAAATCATATTTCCTAACATTTATGAGTGCCTTACAAATAATTTTTTTTTTACTAAAGAAGCACTATTTCAATACATCATGCATGCAATTAAAGTGAAGATTATCACAAAATACATCATAATTAGAATCCCAAGTTTAGATAGTACAAGATCTAGTTAATCAATACATCGTAGTCTGGTGTGATAAGTATTGGGTATCACGAAATACACAAATCTTGAAATACAATACTAAATAAACATGATACCGATCATCCCAATAAACGCCTCCTTATATCATCATCTCCCCTGAATCGAGTATCCCTGCGACGATAACTACCCTCGCCTCGATCATCCAAGCGAGTGCCGGTCGATCGACGAGACAGCTCACGTACATGTGGTCGGCTCGAAGGTCCAGCTTCAAATGATTCTCTGTGTGGCTCCGGATATGGCTGGTAATGTGGATATGCCATCGCTTGTTGATAATGCAGGTAGGGAGGTGCGTATGCTGGCGGAGATGGGTACATAGGGTAAGCTGGTGTTGGATATCCAAAAGGTGGAGATGGGTATCCAACGAGAGGAGGCGACTGATACATTGGTGGTTGTGGATAGGTAGGCGATGGAACATAGGTAGGCATAGGCGGATAAACAGGCATCTGTGGATAAACAGGTGGTACATGATACATGATCGGTGGTGTTGGCTGATATACAGGAGGAGGCGGTTGATACATCGTATGTTGTCTTCTATATTCTTCCTCAAAACTCTTCCATAGTGCATCCGTCTGTGCTAGGACATCACGGCTTTGTCCAAAACGCTCACCCGATCGTCTGTGCGAGTCTGCCATGTCATGTTCTCCATGCCGTCTGTGTGTGCAACGAGATGATGGCTCTGGGTTTCTAGTTCTACGTGGTTCGTCGTTCATTAGGAACTCCATCGGCACAGACTCATCCGGACTGTCCTGCTCGTACTCCTCTGACATGTGAGTACTCTCCTTCTAGGCACTCGTGTGTTCTACAACCTCAGTCTGATCATCGGACAATACCAAGAGTGGCAAACTGTCGGCAGCAACACCCTGTGTGTCATCGTCTGAAATCACAATGTGAGTTGGAGCCTCAGACTCCTCATAAGGTTCCTCATCCTCAGAAGGTGTTGGGGGAGTATGAGTGAACTCACTGAGGTTTCTCGGAGCCTCAAACCACTCTATCACCGGCATCTGGGTGGTCATCCTTGCGCCAATAGAGCGTCTTCCACGTGTTGCCTGTGGAATACTAACCGCAGGAGTAGGTGATTGTCTCTGTCGGGATCCAGATGGTATAGCCGTGAAGTAGCCAGATGCATCTGGTTCTTGTGACAGTCTAGGCCTACTTGGGCCCTCTTCACAGCCACGGCTTCCGGAATGAGACTTTGACGAAGTCTTCTTTCGTCCAAATATTCCAAAGAAACCCTTACCTTTACCGTTTCCTTCAGACATCCTGAAATTTAAAATAAGTATCATCAGTAACTAATCATGTATAAGCATGTGTATAATTAAACATCAGCAGTCATTTGTCAGTCGTCAGTTGTCAGTCGTCAGATGTCAGTTGTCAGTTGTAAGTCGTCAGATGTCAGTTGTCAGTTGTCAACTTCCCATCATCCTCGTGACGAGGTTTCTAAGTTAGTCTGCATTATAGATAACCATTAGTATATTCGCATCAAGATAACCTTGACAACTATGTTGATCAGGCACACTTGTCAAGTTGTCTTGCACGTGTACACTAACTATTAACTACTATGCTTCCTAACTATCCTAGGTTAGGTCCTAACATTTTCGCGGTCAAGAGCACTAAAGGTTAGAGCTTAAGGATCTATGTGACCCTTACTTCGCTGAAACCTATGGCTCTGATACCAACCTGTAACACCCCGATCCTAGGGGCGTCACGTCGTATCATCCTTAGCCAGTCAAATACAGCGGAAGACTTATGTTGACCGCAAAATTACGATAAATTTGAACTTTTTAAAACAGTGTAATAATTGCACCATTAATATGCATAAGTGAATAAGTTACAAAATATTCATGAATTCTTAAGTAAATGTTTTAACAAAATTCATAGTATTATCAAGAAGACGGGTTTCCAAAAGTTAGTCTTCAATTTCTTGTCAGCATCCTTCATAAATCCATTCACTTCCCTGTTCCTGTATTACCTGCATCGAGAGCTAAAACAAGTCAACTACATACATAATTGGTGAGTCATGGCCAGTGACATATAAAATAATAATCAAATCATATTTTTGTGTGCAAGTAAACTGGTTGTCAAATCAAGTCTCACAACGTCAAGTATTCGTCCGTCAACGATCCTAACGCGGTGTTTGTTAACATATACACTACTCTAGAGCCACTGGTGCAGATACAGTGTTGAATGACACACATAGTGTCCTCTGCAGTGCTACACCAAATCCCTTATCTTTGACGTCAATCGCAACAACTCCACCGTAGTGACAGTCGTCCGGCAATCCCTTATCCCCGTAGGAACTGGCCCATAGGCCAGAGTCGAATATTCAACTCCATCCTTAATCCTTATCTTTATCCTTATCCTTAGCTTCTAGAGCAAGGTACCTCCAATTCGCACGGATCCGTTTGAACGCGTATATGCCCCGAGGTAGTTGTAAGTAGGTCTTACAGTTAAACCGGCCCACCCCTTCCCCCTACCTTGATGATTTGCCTCTGACCAACATCCGTAAACCGGACGTACCTAAGTCTATGCAATGCTAGCTAAGAGGTGCAGTTTATCTTACAGCAACACACATAAAAATCCTTTAAATAAAAATCCTTTTAGCAAAAATCCTTTAAATAAAATCCTTTAAAAAGAGCTCGGATAAATCCCCAAAACAATTAAGTAAAAAGGGGAGGTCAAGACTCACCTGAGTTATTTGACCGGTTCGAAAAATCTGAATTAGTTTCACCAAGTCCGGGTGAGTAAGGCTAATCACGCACGTGCCAATCTAATTTATATTAAAGATTTTTAGTTAACACGTGAGTTTATAAAGTGGTCTTACAACCGAATCCTTAAATCCTTAATATTGACTTTTACGACATATTTCTAAAATTAGTAATTTGGGAGCGGTCGTAATTATAACCGATGATGTTTCTTTATGTTTAGAATACTTTCTTTTTAAGTATAATTTCATCCTTTAAAAACCTCTCTTAATAGTCCTTCAATTATTTATAAAGCCTCTTACTTTTTCTTAAACATATACGTACATATACATACACACACACACACACACACACATATATATATATATATATATATATATATATGTATATATATATATACGTATTATGGCTCATACTATACCGAGAGAGTCTCGACTAGTCAAACACGATTAATCGAACCAATTATTATTTTTGAATCATTGACCATAGTAATGATTTAAAAATAAAGTCTTGATTCTAGGCAGCTTGACTTTTTATAGTCAAACTTTCACTAAAACTTCATTTTTATAATTTACATCCCATCTTTGGCTCACTGACTAAATTCCAACATTTTTATGTTCAAGTGAACTTCTAAAATCATTTTTGAACATAATCCACTTATACTTATGCTTAAAATACTTGTCGGTTCGAATTAGTAAAAATGACCCTTTTTGATCTCAAATGCCTTAATTGTTATCTACAACCATACTTTGAGTCAATTGAGCAACTAAAAGCAATGTGTATAATACCTTTTAAGTGTATCACAATGATCAACTTTGAACTCTTTCAAATAGTAGGCTGTTACCTACAAAAACCCAAATTAAACCTTCAATAATTGACTTTTAACACAACTTTTACTAGAACTTAATCCACTAAGAAATCCTTACTTTGTATCCTTTGATTTCTTCATAAATCAGTAGTTAACGAGCATAACTTGTGATTTCTTGAGGTTACTAACAACAACCATCATCCTCTTGAAACCCTAAAAAAAGTAATCTTACTTACATTCACTTAAATCAACATCTTTAGTAATCTTTAAGCAATGACTACTAACCTTGAAGCTTCTTTCTTTCAATTTCGTCCTTAATCACTTGATTATGTAATTTCAAGCTTCAATTTAGTCTCATAAACAACCCTAGACAAAAATGGTATAAATGGGTTACTCTTAAACTCAAGAACACTAATCTAGTGCTTAAGAGAGTTAACATACCTTTAATTTCTTGATGTCTTGATGTTAACAGCTCCCATTTGTTCTTGTTCTTGACCATTTTCTTCTTCGCTCGTTGGTAGCCTTCAGCACCTCTTTTTCTTTCTTTCTTTTTTTTTCTGCGTCGCACCGTTGCTGTATCCCAGCACTTATGGGAAACCATAATGGGTATTTAAGCCCAATATAACAATTGGCTGTACATCTTTCTTTATATATATATATATGTATATATATATTTATCACGTGAACATTTTTTTTTAACCCATCAAACATAATATATATATATATATATTCTAATATCGATTCATCTCGTCTATGTTTGGGTCCAGATCAAACCAAAAGTTGACGGGTCATCCTTTAAACTCAACCGACCATCTTTTCATTCCAAATTATTTTACCCGTTCGAACCCTATTTGACCAGTCAACAATAAATTCTTATTATTTATTTATTATATATAATAGTCTTTAGATACGAGATGTTAAATGACACACAAGACAGGTGCCAGTAGCTTTCCTCAACCCGAGAACAGGATGCCACAGCAAACCTAAACACTGCACACAACACAAGGGCCTGGGCCACATCAGACGCAGCTTAGCCACCCAACTACCATCAGGCCATCCAGCAGGGTAGACCATAAGGAAGCCAAACAACCCATTATAACACCACCAGACCTGGGCCCGGGGATTCCTCAATCTGCCCCCTTGATCATCCGGCTGAACATAACCACTAAAACACCAGGCCAACCCATCACTTGTCCCAACATCCAGGTAGTCCAAATGGGTCCAACCAGCAGCAGAACCCGAACCTTTCCAGCCAAAATAGCACCAGCCCCTATACAACTTAGCAAACACCCAAACAGCCAGCACACACCCCCAAACCGAAGAAAAAACTACAAGCAAAAGAACAAAAACCTGATGTAAGGGGGTCTCCACCTGGAAAAGAGCCAAAGAACCACCTACATCAAGCAAGATACACCTACACAGCCACCAAACAGCCAAAAAACAGAGAAAACAGACAAGGACAGCCGCCATCAACACCCAACAAAACAAACAGCTACCTTGGGACCCAGACACCAAAGACTTAGGAACTGCCTACCATGAAGGCAGCCATCCCATTGTCCTCGTTTTCCACCTCTTCAATCGCATAAAGCATATCAATACCCAAAGCAGCAGTCTAATCTTTGAAGAACAACCATTCTGCCACAGACCAAGACACCATTGTCTTCGCCTTAACAGCTCGAGCATCGGACTTTAGAGCTTTCAAGATGGCTTGCTTTTTGTTTTCGGGAAGGGGCGGGGTATTCTTGACATTCATCAGTTTGTCCTCCATTAAATCATCATCATCCACCACCAAGTAATCTGGGTCATAACCCATATGCACACACTGATCAGTGAAGAAATTCCACTCCTCTATACTCCAAGCATTAGTGACCATAGCAGGGACAACTCTAGTACTATTGATATACCGTGAAATGAGAAATTTCTTGTATGTAGATAAGTTATGAAAATTTGGGGCAGCCCCCAAAGAAGCGTCCAGAAGAGAACCTGGGAGGGTGCAACCTAAGTCCATCTCTATCTCCTTACTCAGAGTGCATTCTGGGACACTTAGGTTCGGCCCACCCTTAGGTGACACAGGGCCAACAGCCTCCCCCACTGTCTTCACACCTTTAGACCCCTTATCCCCAATATTTTCCCCCATTGACACTGAGCAGGCCCCGGGCTTGGCGACCCTATCCGAGACCTGATCCTCCTCCAAAGACCGCCCAAGAGGGCTGAAACTGTTAGCAACCAGGACCAGATCCTTCCCCACACTTGTAGTACCCCCAGCAGCCCCAACCTTTACCTTCTCTTTACCTCCATTAATAGCTCGTTGGAAGTTAAAAACCCATCCCTTTGGAATGCTTCCTAGGATCCACAGTAGCAGGGTTGGAACCCTTGCCTCTGATAATAGCCACCTGGCTAGACTGTTGATTCCCATCCTTCCCTTTTTTATGTCGAACCACCTGAACAAATCCATCCTTGTTGCTGCCCATTGTTCATGTCCCCTGACTGGGGCCCTGGGTACCCATTTGGGCCACAGTCTCATAGTTTGGGTTCCCCTCTTTTTCTCCCATCTGGCTGCCGCCCTGGGCCGTCCCTTTTGGAGCCTCTTCAGCCCCAATAAGAGGCTGCTTTCGACATTGAGAAGTAGAATGGCCGTAAACTTTACACCCGTTACACATAGGAGGAGTCCACTGATAAGTCACTGGAAGCTTGAGAATCCTAATAGGGGAGGACTCCGTAGCTGGGTATTCCACTTCCACCTCCTCTGGGAGCTTGGTAGCTGCAGAAACCTCAACCAATCCCTTAGCAAATCCCATTTTTCCTCTACCATTCACACACCTTTCTTTAGTAACCCGATCCATGACTCTAGGCACCCCGATAGCACTCTTGAGTCTGCAAATCCCAGTCTTGGTCCACAAATCAATAGGAATACCATGTATAGACACCCACAGAGGAATATAAGTTGGATCATCCTTGTGCATACCAAGCCCCGGTTCCCACTTATTTAGAAATATGGGAGCATTCCGAATAAGCCAGGGGCCATTTTCCAGGACATCATTGAGCCCTTGTTCACTGCTGAATTTGAAAAAATAATACCCAGAAGCATTTTTAGTAACTTCCTGAAGATCATAAGCCTGCCAAAGTCTTCGAATTGCCAAATTTACCACATTATAATCCATAGAGGACCCCAGAAAATAGCCATATAAGTGCCTAGCAAAGACTTTGGCTGATTCCTGGACATCCTCGACAGACAACACTACACGCTTCTTCCCATCCAAAGAAACCACAGGGGGGATGAAGTCCAATTTTGAGTCAGTAGCCTCATTAGACGACTTGAAGTGATCAGCAAAGGATAACCCCGTTTTCTTGTTAACCAGGGGGGAGAATTATTACCTTCCACCATGGAAATCTCTGGGACAGGAACATGTTGGGGCTGAGGCAAGCTGCTTCCGGTAACCATCATGGCCGGAATTTGAGACCCAAAAGACGGACCCTGCAACGGTTGTTGCAGCAAACTCCCTTGGTCCTTCGTTGGAGCACCAAACCGCCCCATTTTAGAAAGAGTAGCTAACACAGACATCTCCGGCCCCGCACCTACCTGGTCCCCCAACGCATGGTCGCCCAAGTCAGAGAGCGACCGAGCTCCAGCCATGGCTTGTGTTTCCTTAACAATATCCCTTACCCGCAAATCAGAGAGCAACGGGGAGTATCTGCTAGAGTTCTTCTCCCTCTGAGTACTTCCTAGCTTTCGTAATTTGACCCCAGAAGATCCCCGATGATTACCATACCCATTGGCCTTCCGGCTGCTTGCAATATTTCTGCCCGTAGCAGATGAACCAGGTGAGAATACTTCTAGAGGTTGGTCACCCTGCTCATTTTGAACTGCATCCGAAGGAGTAATCTCCTCCTCCCCACTTAATCGGGTATTGACCTCTTGCGGCTGAGAGGGGGCCGAGTTATTCGGGATAATCCTCAGATTATCCACACACACCGGAGTGGCACAAGGATGAGGGTCATCAGGAGGTCGATTTGAGTGTGAAATTAGTGGATTGAATCCACCAGTTGATGGCTTCATGGGCAAACAAGCAAGAAGGTCGACAGAGCGTTTTTTAGAGAGAGAAACAAGAGAGAGAAAGAAAATTGCAAAAATGAAAAACCATAGGGTTTAGGACTTAGGGCTTAGGGTTTTTTTTTTTTGAAAAAGGCAAAGCCTTGGAAAACTTTATTAGAAAAAAATAAAAGAATACAAACTAAGGCATAGGCTTGCCCAATCACAAAGCCTACCCAAAGAAAGAAAACCCAAAACTAGGTAATGTCCGTGACAGAAGAAACACAACTAAATAACTCAAGGCACCCAACCCATTTCTAAATATACACCCATAATCTTGAAGATTAGCCATTCAGTATCTCGTTTTTAGTGTAAGATAATTGTCTAGCTTCTTCCATGTACATTCATCTCCCCTATTATCATCATGTTGCCTCCCAATAACCCAAATACGATCCACGAAGTCCCAGTCGAGCAATGTTGCATCATGTCGCCTCCTAGCCCACCTGATCATCGGAAGCTTCCAACACCAAATGATAATACCATGCACATGCAAAACCCACGTGAAGTTTAACATTTTGTAGTCAATCTTCTTTAACCTTTGTTGCACGAATCCTAGATCTCAATCCAAGCTGCCATTTTCCCCCATCTTCCAAGCTTTGTCTTTTCAGATGTTCCTCATCCATGCAAATCCGCGTGAGCATGATGTATCCATGGATGCCATTTTCCGTCCCATGCAATGACAAGAGAGACTCTTTTGCCAACCCATGTTGATCAACCAGCAATAAAATGTTCTCACGAAAGCAAAGTGTTGTGTGTGCATCGAGTACCAACCTGTATTCCTCCCAAAAATGTTTCCCGGAAGAGTAATTTGTCACTCCAGCACTCACAATTAGAATCCCGACTCTCTTGTTGGTGGTGTTAAGTGTGCTACGTGTACCAACCTGATTCCCTCCCTGAGATGTTTCCCGGACCAACATGGTATTACACTCCTCTCTCATTAAACACATATCAACGCTCGTGAGGGTGGTGCTCAGTGTGCCTAGTGTACCATCCCCCCACCCCACCTTCCCGGCAATCCTCATCCAGTGGATACTAACCCCTTTAACCCGATCCCACAATATCCCCAGCGGGTGAGACCCCCACATATATTTAGTTCCTCCCGAAATCAGGGTGTAGTGTGTGAGCAGTGTACCAACCTGACTCCCTCCCTTAGATGTTTCCCAAGAAAGTTTGCATGTGCACTCATCCCTTAGTGATTTTATTTCAACACTCTTGTAGGCGGTGCACCGTGTGTCAAGTGTACCAATCCCCCTCCCTACCGTACCCTTGTTTCTCTCTATATGAGTATTGTCCCCTTGGTTCCCATCCCATCCTTTTGATACCAGAAGCAATGATGCCTTTGTATTGATCTCGCGAAGGCAGAGTGTTTTGTGTGTTCAGTGTACCAACCTGGCCCCCTCCCATATGCAATTCCCGAATCAACTGGTATAGCACTCTAGCTCTCAACTTATATCCCTCCACTCTCTTGAAGGTGGTGCTTCGTGTGAATGGTGTACCACCCCCCCCCACCCAGTATTCCCATTCGCTCTCCCCATAATGTTTCTATTCCATCCATCCCTGCCCCTTTGTGTTTTAGATGAGTACAACTTACCATTATCATTCTTAAAATCCGACCGTGACTTGTAGTGTGTGACATGTTTCCCAACCAGCTTCCCACCCTCAGAATTTAGCCCGAAATTGTTATAAACAATGTCCCCCCCCCCATCTGGTATCTTCCTTACCATCCCATAATTTGTCCTTTTCCAAAAATGAATTCCATGTACCCCATCCCAACCCCTACAAGTGTCATGCACCAGCTTTTCAGCATTGATAGTCTTGTGGTTCCAAATTTCGTAATTCCAGTTGTGCTTATCCCCAAACCATCCTCCCTTGCCACATTCCTCCCTTGCCACATTCCATTTTCACTTTGAGTTACCCCGAAAATGTTAACCGCCCATTCCCCATTTATCCAATCAGATCCACTTTTACCCAGCCCGCTACCTGCCCTATTATACTGCCCATTTATCACTTTGCCTTTCCTTATGAAACAAACTAGATTACCTACACACTTGTTCTCCTTATGCATGCTGGGTTTATTATTGTTGTTGCGCATCATTGAGGATCTTTGTGGAGCAGCCCTTCCTTCTGCATCTTCTATCTTCCTCTTAGTATGATCATTCATATTGTTCCCTCTACCTTTGTTTCGCTCCATGCAAGCTTCCTTCCCCACCATACTGCTCATATACCCCATCTGCGATTTCTTGGAGCCCATCCTTTTATAATTATTGAACATTGTCATTTTGGTTCAATTTGCCAGTGCTATCCAGAGATCCTATTTGGTCTTTACTTTCTTGAGCATTCTCGCTTAAAATTAGGAAACCCCATTCCATGCTTGCTTGTCTGGTTTGGGGAGTTAACCGAAATTTCAAACCTTGTAACCGCAATCTGACATCCGACTTAATAAGCTGAAGGAGCTCCTCTCTTTTCCTTTTCTTCCCTTGAAACATCCTTATATTTCTTTCTTGCCATAGATAGTACACAGTAGCACCCACCAGCAACCTACGAATAATGCTGGAAATCGTTGAGTTGTTTGGGAGTGATGCCATATAGTTAACACAGTTCAGCCAGAGTGAGGGAATTGTCCCCATTTTAGCCATATGCTTAACTTCCTTCCAAATCCTCCTTGGATAATCACATTGAAAAAATAAATGATTGTGGTTGTCCCGTTGTTTCTCACAGAAGGCGCATTGAAGAATAGAGTTAAGATCCTAGTGGTGCATCCTATCTTGGGTGAGTTCTCTTTTCTGAATAGCAAGCCAAAGGACGAAGGCATGTCGAGGGATGTTCTGGCTGAACCAGACCACTTTATGCCATGCGATTATGGGGCCCATTGGATTTATATCATCAAACACCTGCTTGGTTGGGAAGGAAGTCAACTTGCCATTATTAGTCTTCCAGATATGCCCATCTTGTTTGTTGGCAGTCAGAATCGGAGGAGGGAAATCCACAAGACATGGATATTTTTGCACCAGTTCCATTGGCCAATTCCATCTACCTTCCTTTATGATATCAGCAACTTTGGTGTGTCTAGTAAGGCCAGCATTCGAAATATCTCTATAGGTAACCAGCGCCATAAGAGGGCTAAGGACGTGCCAGTTATCATGCCATACCGAGGTCATTTTGCCATCACCAATCATACTGCAAACATGTGGACGTATTAATTGTCTATGTTGAAGAATACTTCGCCAGCTCCATGAAGCACCATCCTTAATACAAACATCCCAAAAGTGATTAGAGTTTAACTTATAACAGTTGATCCATTTGACCCAAATTGACTTCTTGTTTGATACAATATTCCAGATATGTTTGGTCATCAATGCTGCATTCATATCTTTCAAGGATTTGATGCCCAACCCCCCTTGATGTTTTGGTTTGCAGACCTCCTTCCAACTCACTTTAGCCTTTCCCATGATTTGGTCATTTTGGGTCCATAAAAATTTCCTCACCAATTTTTCAATTGCGTTGATAATGTTGATAGGCAAAGTGAAGACAGTAGCCCAATAGATATGCATCGATGAAAGGACCGATTTGATAAGTTGTAATCTACCAGCAAAAGATAAGAACTTATTGTTCCAATCCTTGATTCGATTTTTTACCTTGGTGATAAGATTGATACAATCCTTTCAGTATAGTCACTTTGAGAGGAGAGGCACACCAAGATAACGCACAGGCAATTTACCAACTTTAAAGAGGAGGATCTCTTGAATGGCTATCTGTTGAGTAGGTCTTACATTGCCAAAAAATTGTACTTTTGGCCATATTTGGTTTAAGACCCGATATAGCTCCAAACTCAACAAGGGTTTCTTGTATTATCTTTACTGATTCCCTATTTGCACCGCAAAACATCAAAAGGTCATCAGCAAAACACAAATGTGTCAATTGTAGCTCTTTGCATTGCCAGTGATATTGAAAATCAGTACCATCTGCGATTCTCCTCTTCAAAAGCAGGTTTAGTACTTCCATGACAAGAGTAAAGAGGTAGGGGGACATAGGATCTCCTTGCCTTAGCCCCCTTTTCCCAGGGAAAAAACCATGTACCTCCCCATTGACATTTATGGTGTATGTAGCTGAATTAATACAGGTCATTACCCATGCAATCATACACGGGTGAAATCCAAATCCCTGTAAACAATGTTGCATGAAGCTATGATTTACTGTATCGTATGCCTTTTGAATATCAATCTTTAGAGCTACTTTTGACTCTCCTCTATTGCGATGATAGCTCCTGACCAATTCCAGAGTCAACAGAATATTGTCACTTATTACTCTTCCTGGCACAAAAGCACTTTGACATTCATTGATAATCTGGTCCAACCCAGTTTTGATCCTTTCACAAACGATCTTACTAATTCATTTGTAGAGGACATTACAACAAGCAATCGGTCTATAATCCTTCACTGAAGTTGGCTGAGTTACTTTTGGAATAAGCGAAATCACTGAAGTATTCACTTGTTTAAGTAACTTCCCATTATAAAAGAAATCCTGAACTGCTTCAGTCACTTCCTCACCCGTGATGTCCCACGTGGACTTGAAAAATTTCGAAGTATAACCATCTGGGCCAGGTGCCTTGTCATTATCAATGCTAAACATTGCAGCTTTCACTTCCTCTCTGGAGACATCTCGAACCATATTGTCTGCCAACTGTGGGGGGATCTTATTTGTAAATAAGTTGTTCGGATTCCTCATTGGAGCTGCAGCCTCTTCTGTTCCCAGCAAATCCATGTAATAACTGATAAATCTGAGTGGAATTTCCTCACCTTGGTAGGTGTTGCCCTCATCATCATTCACAATAGCAATATTATTTCTTTGTTGTCTCTTCCTAATCACATTATGAAAATACTTTGTATTTTGATCTCCTTCTTTAAGCCAGGTTACTTTTGCCCTTTGTTTTAAGAGCTACTCTTCATCTAGGGAAGCTTGTTTATAAGCTTTTGAATATGCAGCTTCCTCAAATCTGATTTCCTTGTCATATAAGCTTTTGTTTAGGGCTTATGGCTTAGGGTTTAGGGCTTATGGTTTAGGGTTTAGGGTTTGGGCTTTGGGCTTTGGGTTTAGGGCTTTGGGCTTTGGGCTTTGGGCTTAGGGCTTAGGGCTTAGGGCTTATGGTTTAGGGCTTAGGGCTTAGGGCTTATGGCTTAGGGCTTAGGGCTTAGGGTTTAGGGTTTAGGGCTAGGGGCTTTGGGTTTAGGGCTTTGGGCTTTGGGCTTAGGGCTTACGGCTAGTGGCTTAGGGCTTAGGGCTTAGGGCTTAGGGCTTAGGGCTGAGGGATTAGGGATTAGGGATTAGGGATTAGGGTTTAGGGCTGAGGGCTTAGGGCTTAGGGTTGAGGGCTTAGGGCTTAGGGCATAGGGCTTAGGGCTTAGGGCTTAGGGTTTAGGTTTTTTTTTTTAAAAAGGCTATGCCTTGGTAAATATTATTAAAAAGAATGAAAAAATACAAAGAAAAGGCCTAGAATTCGTTATGAAGGAACTCTACCCCAAAAAACACAAACCTAAGTAATGTCCATAGTACAAGGATACCCACTAAATAACAATAGGAATAAAATAACGCCCCAAGAAATGTTCAACATAAGATACATGAGCTCTCTAAGTCTACTAGTCCTCATTACGGTGTCTGCATATACCCGATGAAACTTCCTCATATATGTGTGCCCAGAGTATTATGACAATCACACATGTCCATGTCTTCTGCAACAGATAGATGGGTCAAGTAACAAGTGCAAATGGGCCCATGCAATCTATTCCATGCAAACCATAATACTTGTGGTTTGTTAGTCCTTCCTTGCCCAGCAAAACTCACGTGAGCCCATGTAGACCAAAGACAGTAGTTGTTTCCCAACCCATGTAGTATAACTTCATGCTTATCCACGTGTTTCCCATGCAAATGTACCCGGTGCCCAATGTACATTAGCATATTCGTCAAGTAGACATAGAACCCGTAGCCACCTTCTTGCATCTTGATGTAACCATCTCGTCCCTGATGAAAGGATGTATTCGTTATGTGCTGGTGGTTCTTAAGGTTACCAGCATGAAAACACTTAATCCATTTAGTAGCCCATATCAAGGTGTACATCATGTCCAAGTACATAGGATAAACATGCAAAAGAATATACTCACGAAAGCAGTGTGCAATGTGTGCTTGTTGTACCAACCTGTATCCCTCCCTAAAGTGTTTCCCGGATTGAAATGTTGACACTCTTTCACTCCAATAAAGAAACCCATCTCTCTTGTTGGTGATGCTTAGTGTGCAGAGTGTATCAACCAGTGCCCCTCCCTGTGAAGTTTCCCTAAGCAGACACTCTCCCATGTATTTCACAACCCCATGTTTCCCAAGCCCAATGTCGATAATCCTGAGATAGAATTCCCTCGAAAGCAGTGTGTACCGTGTGATAGATGTACCAACCTGTTTCCCTCCCTTAGATGTTTCCCGAAACAGTTTATGCTCTAGCTCTGCCCTCATACATGTTCTCTCATCTCTCTTGAAGGTGGTGGTCTGTGTGCAATATGTACCAACCCCCATCCCTACCTTCCCATCCAATCTCACCATTTGTATATAAGCCCATCTATCCCATTCCCAAGCCATCTCATCGTGTAGTAGACCATCAGTATAATAGATACCTCTCAAAAGCAGGGTGTGATGTGTGATTTGTGTACCAACCGGTTTCCCTCCCCTTATTATATCCCTGAATGATAAACAATTCACTCGCCCTCTATGTTTGAAGATCTCAGCCCTCTTTGTGGTGGTGCCTTGTGTGCAGCTTGTACCAGCCCCCCACCCTACCTGCCCCTTTGATCTCACCTGTGAACCATCCTGCCCCCCTATACCCTCCCAATAAGGAATGTAATTATTGCATCTAATATATGCCCCTTTCCCATTATTACCCATCAGATTACCACCCATATTTGACCATTCATTATACCTTATCCAGCAATTATCAGTAACATTTAGGCATCTCCTGTGATGTGATTTAGTATTACACCCAGCCCGTATGCCCACCCCATTCCTACGATTTCCATATATAGATTGTACCATTAAAAATTTGCTCCCCTTCATAGGCATACCCACATCCCGCATCCCTAACCCTCCATTACCACCATATAGCATTGTTTCCCTCCTCCCAGGTTTTGAGGTAGGAGCACAAAGCAGGAGCCCATTCCGCCAGTGCCCTTGAAGCATCCCATGCTCAGAAGCCTGGCTAGATCTTCCACCTCTACCTGCAAAACACAAGTCCACATGATAATAATTAATATGATCTTGTACCTTCTTTCCTTTGCTACTAGACTGTGCAATCCAGTTCACTCTATTACAGTTTCTTCTCGCCACTTTGTTCTTCATTCCTTTTAACTATGATCCTCTATTCCAGCCAGCATATGGGGACCTAGGGACATTGAGCTGGTCTTCACTCATGGCCGTATGTGTGGAGGTGTTATTCCCCATTCGTCACAAACTTAAATAGTTTGAGGAGTGATCCTAACTTGTAGCCCCTGCAGCCTTGTGCGAACATCTGCTCTTATGATTTGAACCAGTTCTTCTCTTTTCCGTTTTTTCTTTTGAAAAAGGCGGATATTTCTCTCCTGCCATATGTAGTATACAGTGGCACCTATTAGCAGTCTGCGAATGATGCTTGTGATACTGGAATCATTAGGGAGCATTGCAAGAAAATTGACACAATCCGACCATAAGGATGGTATTCTTTCCAGCTTCGCCATGTTTTTTATATCATACCATACATTTTTTGGGTAGGTGCATTGAAAGAACAAATGATTATGACTATCCATTTGTTTCTCACAAAACGCACACAGAACATTGGTGTTTCCTTCCCATTTACGGAGCCTATCTTGGGTCAGTAACCTTTTTTGGATTGCCAGCCATAAGATAAAGGCGTGACGGGGAATGTTCTGGCTGAACCATACCAACTTATACCAAGGGACATTCTGCTCTCTCCTGTTAATGTCATCATAAACCTATTTAGTAGATAAGCTTGTTATTTGGCCTATGTTACTTTTCCATCCAGTTCCATCTTCCCTATTTTCCACCAGGATCGGAGGTGGAAAATCTGTAAGACATGCATATTTCCCAATAAGTCCTTGAGGCCATTTCCATTGTCCCAACTCAATAACTTCCGACACTTTGGTGTGTGTGGTCAACCCAGCACTGTGGATATCACGTCTGGTGATAAACTCACTCAAAGGACTAAGGGGGTGCCAATTATCATGCCAAACCGAGGTCTTGCGCCCATCCCCAACCTTTTTGATAATGTGAGGCCTTATGAGTTGTCTGTACTTCAAGATGCTCCGCCAGCTCCACGAAGCTCCATCCTCAATTCTAACATCCCAAAAGCTGGTAGCTTGAAGCTTATAGCATTTAATCCAGTTGACCCATATCGAGTTTTTATCTGAAATGATATTCCAAATATGTTTCGACATTAGAGCCGCGTTACGGTCCTTTAAAGATTTAATCCCCAGTCCCCCTTGGGTCTTTGGCTTACAAACATCTTCCCACTTCACTCTAGCCTTTCCTTTAACCTGGTCCATTTGTGTCCATAGGAATCTTCTGGCTAATCTCTCAATATCCTCAATAATATTATCAGGCAATGTGAAAACGGAGGCCCAATAAATTTGCAACGAAGATAGAACCGATTGGATAAGCTGTAAGCGGCCAGCAAAGGATAGGTATTTGTTATTCCAATCATTAACACGAGCTTTTACTTTAGCTATTAGCCCACAGCAGTCCTTAGCATACAACCTTTTTGAAAGTAATGGAACTCCAAGATACCGAACAGGAAGGGTTCCAACTTGAAATGGAAGACGATCATGTATAGCTTGTTGTTGTGCAGTACTGACATTACCAAAGAACATCGTACTTTTGTCCATGTTGGGTTTAAGGCCTAAAACGGAGCAAAATTCACTCAAAGCCGCATGTATAACCTGAATAAACTCAATATTGGCTCCACAAAACATCATGAGATCATCTGCAAAACACAAATGGGTTAGTTGCAATTGTTCACATTTCCATTGGTATCTAAAACCCGAGTTCTGAGCAATTTGTCTTTTCATAATCAGGTTAAGAACCTCCATCACCAGCGTGAACAGGTTGGGTGACATCGGGTCCCCTTGTCTCCGACCTCTCTTACCCAAGAAGTACCCATGGATCTCGCCACTAACATTTATAGAATAGCTCGTTGTTCGAATGCACGTCATTATCCATGCGGTCATGCAAGGATGGAACCCAAACCCCTGGAGACATTGCGCCATGAAATTATGGTCAACCGTATCATACGCTTTTTGGAGGTCTATTTTCAGTGCCAGTTTTGGGGTTCCCCTATTTCGATGGTAGTTTCTAGCCAGTTCTTGGGTTAAAAGGATGTTATCACAGATCATCCGGCCAGGCACAAAGGCACTTTGGCATTCGTTGATAATTTGATCCAACCCCTCTTTAATCCTATCACAGATGATCTTGCTAATTCACTTATAAAGGACATTACAGCATGCAATCGGCCTGTAATCCTTTACTCGTGTTGGGTGAGTAACCTTTGGGACTAGGGATATGACAGAGCTGTTCACTTGCTTGAGCAATTTACCATTTGAAAAGAAATCTTGGATAGCCTCAGTAACCTCTCCACCTGTGATGTCCCACGTAGCCTTAAAGAATTTTGAGGTGTACCCATCAGGGCCAGGTGCCTTGTCATTATCGATACTGAACATGGCAGCTTTAACTTCTTCCCTAGAGACCTCACGGACCATATGATCAGCCATTCCTATTGGAATCTTCTTTGTGAACAGATTGTTAGTATGCATGATGGGAGTAGTAACATCCTCTTTTCCTAGCAGTTGCTCATAGTACTTCACAAATTGCTGAGCGACCCCATTGCCATGGTGAGTGTTACCCATATCATCCTTCATAAGTGTGATATTGTTCCTCTGCTGCCTCTTTTTTACAACATTATGGAAATATTTGGAATTTTGATCACCTTCCTTCAACCAAGTAATTTTTGCTCTTTGTTTGAACAAGAGTTCTTCATCCAGCGAGACCTGTTTATATGCTCTTAAATAAGCAGCTTCCTCATCTCTAAGCTCCCGATTGTAGCCACATAAGTCTACCTCCTTTTGGATCCTGCACAATTCCTCTTTCAGCATTTGGACTTTTTGTGTTGGTTTGCCTAGACCTTGCACAAACTTCCCGAGTGCTGGTTTTAGGTTCTTCAATTTTTGGGTCAGCCGAAACATGGCATGTCCATGTATGGGTTTGCTCCATTCACATGCAACAATATCCCGGAATCCAACTTTATTGGAAATGTAGTTCATAAATTTGAACGGCCTTGGTTTCCATTTTACCATATTAGTGGGCATAATTAACACCCCAGGGGCATGGTCTGACGTTAAAGGAGGGAGGAACATAACTTCAGTTTTAGGGAAGGTGGCATAGAAATCCGGGTTTGCCATTATCCGATCCAGTTTCTTTTGAACTCCATGAGTTTTTCCCGAGGCATGGTTCCAAGTGTAGTGTATACCAGTGTATGGTATGTCACTTAACCCACATTGGGCACACATTTCTTGTAACTCATCCATAGTCGAAGTCCACAGTGATGGCCCCTCAGCGATATCACTTGGTCTAAGAGCCGCATTAAAATCTCCAAGGACCACCCAAGGCTTCGAATTCATTGTGGTCGAGAACCGTTTTAGGTCCTCCCACAGTGATCTTCTTTTGTGAGCGCGGACATGACCATAGACAAAAGAGCAAAATAATTCATTTTGACCATATAACGGTTTAATTAGGAAATGGATAGCTTGATCAGACATATGAATGACCATTAAGTCAACCTCTTTCGGATCCCACCCCACCACCAGGCGAGTCCAGTTGTGGCTATAACTGGCATTATTGATCCATTGCCATCTATCCATCAGGTTTTGACATATCGCCTCCACCTTTTGACCTTGTGCATGCGTTTCCAAAATTCCACAAACTTGAACATGTTGGTCTTTAATCAAATTTTTCAAATCAGACTGCCTTGTGAGACTACTGAAGCCCCTCACATTCCACGTCATAAGGTGTAGATTCATTGAACTATTGGATTTGAGTATTTGACTGTGAATTCACCTTCTCCACATGCTTCGTCGATTCATCCTCACTTAAATTGATGGCCACCTCATCACTTTTCATAAATTGCGCCATGCCATCTGTTTCTGATTCAACCTCATCATCAATTGGCATTTTATTAGAGCTATTTGAATCCCCATTATCTTCATCAACAAGGGCTGATTTAGAGTATTTCCTAGTGGCTCTAGCACCTTCTACAAACCCATACACATTACATAAATCATGAAAGTAGTGTATTTGTGACAAGATCCAACTTTTTAGCACCGTCTTCATTGGAACTTCCTTGCTTGTGATATATTCCAATGCATCCCCTTTTTGTTTCGCATTCAAGTGATCATAATAGTATTTCGATAGAGTATTAGCTTGGTCCTGATGCCACTTGCAATGGATAGCTGCTTCCTTCTGATGCTCCTTAACCGTATTATTTTCTTGATCCTCCTGCATCTCATCTCCATCCGGGTCTAACAATGTGAATCTATTACTTGTTTCTTTCAGTTGATAGGTCTTTTTCATAGGTTTTCCCTTCCTAATACGAGCAGTATGCGACTTTTTGTGGGATTCATTTCCTGCCATGGATGCTTCCTTCGGTTGAGTATTGTCTTCATTCACCGTTCCCATTTCAGCCTTAGTGTCCTTTGTGTGTTTCATGGTGTTACCCGGTTGCATTTTCGAAGCATCCTCATTTTTTCTGATATCCTCACCTCTATTTCTAGGCTGCACTTTTGGCCCATTGTGCTATGGATAATTCATAGAATGGGGATATTCCTTTTTCTCGAAATGTTTCTTGTACGTGACTTTGGTGAACCCCTCTTCATCCATTTGCTTAGCCTGCTTGGTTCCTTGTATCTCGTTCTGTTTGTCAACCAAACCCTGTCGAGCCTTAGGGCAGTTATCCTGGTTATGTCCAAAGAGTTTGCATTCCAAACACCTTACCGGCTTATTTTGATATTCCACCTCAATATCCACACTTTTCCCCGGAACATTTCCCATCATAGGGTAACACACTTTGACTATTTTGGGGAACTGGCAGTCAATGTTTATTTCAACTAGTATTCTAGCAAATCCTCCCATTTCCTCAATATTCTTACATTTAGATTTGGTTACCTTGTCAAATGTGAGAGGGTTCCCTATACAACTCGCTGCATGACATAAACTCTCCGTATCCCACAGTTCAAGTGGGAGGTTCTTAAGCAGTATCCAAACGAGGATTGATTTAGGATTCTCTTTCATCATGCACTTGCCCGCTTCCCATCTTTTCAAACATAGTGGAAGATTTCCAACAATCCATGGTCCCAACGCCAGCACCTCATTCATCAGGTCTTCCTTTTCAAACTTAAATAAGAAGATACCTGACCCATTATAGGATATATCTTGTACCCCATATTGCCTCCACATCTTATTCAGATGGAACCTAACATAAGCTAACGACAGATTGACTCCCACAAAATACCCATATAACAAATTCTTAAAGTTAGACGTGGCATTATGAATGATTTTGGGTTCTATCATTACTACTTTTTGACCATCTTGCAAAATAACTGGAGGGTAATACTGAATCTTACATTGCACTTCATTGTTGTTCTTACCAGTCACCATTTCAACATATGAAGTTTTCATTTCAGATGCTGATTTCTCTCTTGAGTCTTCCTGCCCTCCATTAGGCTTGTCCTCCTTGCCTATATTCTCACCCTCCTTGTGATTATTCTTTTGAGCCCTAAATTCAAGCAGCTGAATATTCGGGGTATTCAACATCGACTTCTTAAGTGCAAAATCAGTGGTAAAAATATGAGTATTATTTTCATCCATCTCGCCACCACTCATAGGCATTAGTCCTTCTATAAGAAGGGTTTTCAGGGACTTCTTGCGGTATGGTACTCGCCTATTAGCTTTCCTTAACATCAGCCTAGGATGATAACTGGTGTACAGTGGTAGTTGTTCCCTCATTATGATAGGTGTAACCTGTGGGTTGAATCTTGGTTTCGGCATATTCTTCCATTCACTTCTGTTCTTGGAGTTCCATATTTTATGTGTTCTTTTTCCACCCTCAGGTTGCATTATCCTCCTAGTATTTGGGGGCACATATAGGACCATAACTTTCTTCTTTTTCTTCCTATCATCTCCTACTCCCTTTTCAGTAAACAATGGATTATCACCCTCTTGTTCTTCGACAGCATGAGCATTTTCACTTTCCTTACGTTTATGCCTCATCTGATTTTCCACTGGTGTGCTATCTTCTATATTTTTAGCATAAGTCGGCCTAATTATCTCGATCGGTATTGGGGTGTACCTATCCTCATTACGATTTTCATCATTCATCTGGATATTACTTTTGACCTCGGTTGAATCCCGCATCACATTATCTTCATCATGGTTGTGTCTTCGCACCAGCTCCACCACAGTGTTCCCAGATTCATTATCCCTTTTGAGATTTTCCAGGTTGCATGTATTTCCTTCCGACTCTGAAAGTTCCACCGGGTTCTTATTAAGCGTACACACAAGAGGATCACCATATATGGTATCCGTAGGCACCTTTGTGTATTGCATGGATTCCATATTCCCTTGGACGTCCGTTTTTGCTGCATGGGACGAATAGTTACCATCCCCAATGATTCCAGTATTACCCTCACAAGTTGTGCCATCATTAACAGCCATGCAATCTAGGTCACTGTGAACTTCATTAGTGTTCCGGGTCACCTCCTCCTGATTTGTAAAACCATTATGTTCACCTTCCTGATCAGCCGTATCCAGCACTTGGTCGTTAACCTTTGACGGAATATTCTCTTTGCCAATCTTTTCTCTCAAATAATATTTCCTGTCATGAATTGTTGGTTCAGGCCCCAAAATCACACACAAATAAATACTCACAAACAAGAAGCTTTTCTGATATTTTAACTTTCTTACTTCCTTGAATAAAAGACATACTAACTTTTATAATGAAAACAAACAAAGCACTAACCCATGTTTGACCCACTACTCCTACAACTTAGACCCACTACTTGCATAAATCTAAACATACCCATGATCTAATGAAAACACATGCTAAAATACTAAGACTCATAACTTGACCCATCTAAACAAATACCTTTTTGACCCAATCAAGATTAATCCAACATTCACCCCCTTAATCTTGATGTCGGTCATGCTTCTTGCTTCTCGATTCGAACCGTTCTTGCTTATGTGGAATCTTCTTGCTCTTGCTCCATACTTTCACTTGCTAAACTTGCTACTTTTCTTCATTTTCTAACTAATTTACAGCTTGTCATTTTTCAACATCCACCAAAATTTCCAAGCCATACGCATCTTTCTTTCATTTGAAAAACACATTTTTCATTTCATATTCTTCATACAATACATCATCAGCACAGCTTCAAAGAACTTGTTGTCCAACATTTGGTATCAGAGAGAGGTGGTAGAGGCCGAGGAAGAGGATTGGGTCGAGGTGATAACCCCCTTAATCTTGATGTCGGTCATGCTTCTTGCTTCTCGATTCGAACCGTTCTTGCTTATGTGGAATCTTCTTGCTCTTGCTCCATACTTTCACTTGCTAAACTTGCTACTTTTCTTCATTTTCTAACTAATTTACAGCTTGTCATTTTTCAACATCCACCAAAATTTCCAAGCCATACGCCCTTTCTTTGTGAATTTTCACCGACGACATTAACAAAAAAAAACTGGCCACATATTCTCCTGCCTCAATTTCATTCTTTTTTTTAATCAAAACAACCACCATGCTTCCACTGCGTTTTTTTTTCTTTCTCCTCGTTGCGTGTCACAACAACAAGGTTTTCTTTCACACGGCTCCACACAGGAGCTTCTTGCTATCGGTCTTCTCTTGAATCATCGATCCTTTGATTCAACGATGGAATTCGGTCTCGTTCTTGTTTCATGCCTCCTTTCTTCCTTTCGGTAGAAACTTCGGTCTTTCAATCTTCTTAATCAACAACTTTCTCGGTCTTCCGTTGTTGAAAGTGCGGTCCATCTTTCTTTCTTAGGTGAGCTTTCGGTCTCGTTCACCTTTGCCGATCTAGCCACGGGTCTCTAATTGCAGCTTTACGGTCTTCTCGGTCTATGCCAGATATTAATTCCGGCCACAATCTTCTTTTTTTCGGTTCTTCTTCGACTTCGGTCTTCTTTCTGTCTTAGCTGGGATAGAAGCTGGTATTCACGTCTCTTTCTGCAATTCACATGAAATCGCCTCTTTCATTTGTTGTAACACAGCCCCGGACAGCTTCAACATCCTGCTGCGTTTGCCCCGCAGACAAGGACTACACCTCTTCTCGTGAAAACGACTCTCAAAACGGCCCTCGATTAACCTTCGCTCTGATACCAATTGTTGGTTCAGGCCCCAAAATCACACACAAATAAATACTCACAAACAAGAAGCTTTTCTGATATTTTAACTTTCTTACTTCCTTGAATAAAAGACATACTAACTTTTATAATGAAAACAAACAAAGCACTAACCCATGTTTGACCCACTACTCCTACAACTTAGACCCACTACTTGCATAAATCTAAACATACCCATGATCTAATGAAAACACATGCTAAAATACTAAGACTCATAACTTGACCCATCTAAACAAATACCTTTTTGACCCAATCAAGATTAATCCAACATGAATAGTGTTGGTTTTACCAATACCTTTCTTTTTCTTCTGGTTTTGAACCCCAAACGATTACTCCATTCCTGTTCTGCTGTATCTACTTGCCTCCACTTCGACTTCCTGCTCGTCCTCAGATTGCTCCGACCAGAACCTCCCAACAACTCCCGGATCTGGTGGTTTGCCGTCACCCACTCCCGTTTTACTCAACTTGTTCGACTTTCCCATGATTTTGATCAATAAATCACGAGATAAGAACCTGCTAATCAATTCCAGCAAGTTGGAAGACCCCAATGTAGGTCAAAGGAAGAAGAATCAGCCGTGAAATTGGTGTAGAAAGCTCAAGATCTTGCTCTCCAAATTCACACCTTGGAAAACACACACTTAAGCCGTAACAAATGAGAATCCTAGGGTTTAGGGTTTGGATAAAGGGTTTAGGGTTTAGGGTTTAGGTTTTTTTTTTTTTTAAAGGGGCATGCCCTGGCAAATTTTATTAAAAAGAATAAATGTTACAAGCAAAGCGCATTCCCCCCTCCAGGACTTTTTGACCTTAGAGGGGGAAACCAAAGCAAAAGAAATGAAACAAACTAAAAAAGGCACGCAGGCCCAACACAAAACAAACTAAAACACATAAGCCCAATGCAAACAAGAAACCAGCTATGGTTTCATAAATCTCGCAGTAGCATCTTCTTCAGATAAGACATCCCAATCATCTTCTAACACTGTTGAATCCATTCCCGCTTCTTTCCAAATTGAAGCAAAATAATCTTTAAGTTGAGGGGACCATTTAGCATAGATTACCCGATCAGGAAAAGCTTTCAAGTTGACAAATTTTTGTGCCTCTACCTTTTCAGAATCCCAAACTTTTGTTTCCCATCCCAATAATCATCAATCTCATTGTCTGAGCCTTCAACATTAAGCACCTCAAAAGAATTTGAAACTTGAACTTTTTCTTTACCTTTCAAGCTAACATATTTTGTATTAGAGGGACCTGTTTCAATGTGTTTACTTGATTTTGGCTGCCAAATTGGTTTCTTTTTCTTCTGCTTTTTCCTTTGTACTTTAGTAAACCCATTTCGATTATCCATATTCTTTTGACCAATCTCTTTATCATTCAAAAGTTGAGTCAAACAATCATTTGTATTCTTCAATTGTGGAATTTCATCACCCAAATCAATAGCAACATTCTTTTCATTCAAAATATCAGATTTTGGAGATTTAGCCTTACACATGTCATTGGAATGTCCAAACACATTACAATGAGTACATAATGGAGGTTTCCATCCATATGACAATGTAAAATAACATACCTTGCCAGGAGCATCCATCTTTGATGGGAATTGAACTTTAATCTTATCCGGTAACCCATTTTGAGCCAAAGCATTGACCCAAACTCTAGCATAAGAAACAACTCCCTCCTTTTGGTTACATCGATCAAAAGTTGGCTTATCAAGCATAAGAGGTTTCCCGATACAACTAAAAATTTGACTTATGTTTCCACCATTCCATAAACTCAAAGGAAGATCCAAAATACAAACCCATATTGGAACCGTTGAAAGATCCGGTTTCTCAAGACAAGCATCCGGCTTCCATACCCTAAGCATCATAGGGACATCATTTACCAACCAAGGTCCCTTTTGTAATACCTTTTGCAACCCGTCTTCATTTGAGAATTTAAAAAAGTAATAACCAGCCGTATTTCTTGTAATTGTAAGTAGCCCATATTGATGCCACATACGAGTCAAATTATGTTTAACTTGAAAAAAAGGAAGAGTGGTTCCCACTAAGTACCCATATAAATGATTAGCATATGCTTTATTACACTTTGTCATAAAATGAGCATTTAGATTAACCACCTTTTCCCCATTTTTGTCAAGTTGTGGTGGTTCATAAAGCAACCGAGTTTCACTATCCTCAATTTCAATTCCGTTAACCAAGTTTTGAAAAAGCTCATGGTTCCAAAGCTTTGCACCCATAATAGGATCATAATCCAAATCATTTTGTTTAATTGTTAAAAACTTTTGGTAATCAAATTTATCCAAATGCAATGATCCGAATTGTATACCTTGAGAAGAAACATTACTATCCACCACATTATGGTTACCCCAAGAAGCCAAAGAAGGTTGTGTGACCATCCGTTGACCTATAACCCCATAATCACGTTCAACAAAAATACCATTCGTATGCACATACTGTTGCACATGTATTGCATCATGAGTTGCCCTCACATTAAAATCCATGTCATTTTCAATTTGTGGCTGCAAAAAATCCACCACATGGGAATCTTTATCAACCTGCAGCTCCACGTGATCACCATCATACCCCACATGAACCTTTCCTTCACTTTGTACGTTTGTAACCAGCGCACCATGTTGATCTTTATACTCAATTGTGTGTATAACACCCACATGGCATGTAGCCGCCCCCTTATCCATGTTTACGGCCCCACCATCATCATTAACCATCACATCAACATGCATGGCCTCATGCACCACCGAACCGAATACCACATCAGTAGACCGATTATGATGAACAATCCCACATTCATGCATACCCATAGATTTGACACATGCAATGTCATTTTCCGATTGGCCACCATCCACCATGTTAATCGATTCTTCCAAACAAATATTTTGAACCGGCGGCTCCGATATATTCACAGAAGAATTCGATGATGACCTAGATCCCATCAAATTTGAATGTGAATAATTATCCTTACCCACCATTTTGTATTTCTAAACTTTTAGTGGAATTCGTGGATCCAGAAAAGGACAATGACGGCTCCTTATTCAAAGAACAAAACAATTTAGTTTTTTCCTTTAAAACAAGAGCATTAAGCTTGGATTCCTCAAATGAATGAAAAGAGTTAACCATTGCCATGAATTTTTCTTGATTCTTAGTTGTTCCTTGTGTGTTCTTCCATTCATCCGCTCCAAGACCATCATCATCCATAATAGTATTAAAATGCACCGTACACACATCACCCTCTACAGCCGCTTCCAAACCAGCCGTACATAGAGCCACCTTTTTCAAACGAGTTTCCTCATCTTCATTGGACAATGAGCCGTACATAAAGGGCTTTTGCCCGGAAAAATGTATACCAACCAACAAAAGAATTACATGAGGACCAGGGGGCATACCCCCCTGTGTAGCACTTGACCGAAAAACCCGGCGAGGCTACCAAAAAACCAAAGGGAGCACAGGCCCAACAACTACAATACACAAAATACATACACTGGGCCCGGCCCAAAACCGCTAAGAAACCATGCCCAGAATTACATAAAACTAAAAAAACACTATAATAAACACCCTGCCTAATAAAGAAGAGAATACCAAAAGGGGCACCATGGGGCCACAGCCGGCCAACCATGGGCCATAGCAAGGCTTTCAAAATCTCCAACCAGCTGGGAAGGAGCCAAAAGAGGCCAAGTAAGGACCACAGGCGGCCAAGCATGGGCCACTTCTGTCCAGGGACCAGGTACAACAAGCCATCACTAACAGCAGCAGCAGGCCACCCATGGGCCACCAGGAGCCAGGCAGGGGGCGCTTCAGGCCACCCATGAATAACTGGGAGCTGGTCACAAGCATCAGCAGCCCAGGGCCACACAGACCAATCCAGCATGAAAAGCAGCCAAGCAAGCAGGAGCCCATCCGTATCAACTAGAAACCAACATGGGCCAGCACCAGAAGACCTCCAAAACCCAAACCACAAGGAGTCCCTCATACTAGCCACAGCCCAAGAAGGCCCAAAAAAGGGCAAAGCCCACCCCACATTTTGCAAACAGCAAAGACAAATAGTGGGCCAGAAGTAGCCAGGCCACACCTTTTTCCAGGCCAGAATGTTGGTCACCATAACAAGCATCTTATTCTCCCCATCTCTATGTAAAACCACCCGGCTAACTTGGGTCAAAACAAACATCCTGTGGCTCACCTTAAGATTGCAGCCCATGCACATGCCGAGACCAAACAGCCCATACATCAGCAGCCCATGGAACATCCAACATCCCAGCTTAAGAAACACAACCAGCCCAATTGAACTCACCTTCCAGCAGCCCAGCAAGCACAACGCAGTTGGCTCCAACAGATGCAAATAAATAGCCTGCCCCCCAGCCAAACCAAGCCCCACCACAGATAGAGTTCTTGCCATCACACTCCACTATCTGCCCAACTGTATGCAGAGCCATGCCAACAGTAGCAAAGAATCCCCACACATCCCAAGGAGACAAACTAAAGCCAAACCATAAGTGCCTAAATATATCCCCTATCCAACTAAGGTAACTCTAGCCCCTATATAACCGAGAGAACAGCCAAACTTCCCACATAAAAACACCCAACAAAGGCCAGAAGACAAAAACCATGGACCCAAAAAAGCCCCTGGCTCCCCGAACCCAATGATACCTGTGGGTCTTAGCCAAACAAGACCCAAAGCCATCAAACTGAGCAAAAATATACCCAAAAATAAAGAAAAGCTGTACAAACCACAAAAAACTACAAAGATCCATGGCAGAACAAAATCATTTTTTACGCCACCCAGCCATGAAGTTGGCCATGCAGTTCTCCTCTTCATCCACATCCTCTATGGCATAGGTTAAATCAATATTTAACCCACGAACCTGTTCCACAAAGTAGACCCATTATCCAACCGTCCATTTCTGCATGTCCGTGGCTTTAACCGCCTTAGCCGGAGACTTTAGGGCACTCAGGATCGCTTGTTTTTTAGAAGCTGGGACTTTGTGGCTAGCACTGACTACTTGATCCGAAAGGTCTAGCATAGTGTCCCCCATTAGGTAATCTTCCAAGAAGGCTTCATCATCAACAAGCAACATGTCAGGGTCCAAATCTAAATTTCCACATTGATCCGTAAAAAACTCCAGCTCAGCCATATCCCACGCATTAGCCTCTGTTTTGGGGACCGCATGTGTAACCTTTATAAACCCCAAAATAGCAGCCTTTTGCTTAGCTGTCAAAGTACCAGTTTGCATAGAAGAAGGGCTAGGATCATCAAGTATAGAAGCAGGCTCGACCCTCCCCAGATCAATCTCCTTATTTTGAAGGATATCCTGTTCTTTATTGGTTTTGCAGCCCTCACCTAAAGCAGTTGTTTTAGCCCCCATACCAGCCTTATCAATCTTCTCTTCTAACACTGAAAACCTGTTATTCACTTCAACATTGCCACAAGTCTTTCCCCTATCCCTAACAGGGGTCGAACCATACTTGACCTCCTTTGGCTTAGCAACCTTACTCACCTTGTCCTTAGTCCCATTGACAGCCCTTGAGAAGTCAAACCCACACTTTTTCTGATGCACAGGAGGCTGGTTGCCCATAGGTTTCGACCCATCTATCGCTGGCCCCGTAATGTGCCTAGGAGCCTCCTCATTACCAGCCTTTTGCAGCCCCTTGTCCCCTCCTTGCACAATAGGAAGCTTCCCTTTATTCTTCTTCCCAGCAATCTGAAACTCATGCAAGTTTTGATCCAAACTGTTACCTTCAACCGAAGTAGGACTAGGACCCATTTCTGTTTCTTTCAAAATTATGACAGGGCTGCCAACCTCCTTCGGTTTTTTCTTGCATTGGAGTGTAGAGTGACCATACACTTTACAAACATTACACAAGGGTGGGGTCCATTGGTAAGTCACTACTAATTTGATGATCCTGGTGGGATTAGTCTCAGTGGCCGGGTATTCAACCTCAACTTCTTCCGGGAGTTTTTTAGTAGCCAACACATCTACTAGCCCTCTAGCAAACCCCAATTTTCCCCTATTATGGACACATCTTTCTTTATTAACCCGATCCATAACCCTAGGCACACCAACAGCACTCATTAGCCTGCAAATACCCTTCTTAGTCCAAAGATCAATTGGAATGCCATGAATAGAAACCCATAGGGGAATGGAGGTTGGGTCAGCTTTCTCCATACCCAGACCCAGTTCCCATTTATTAAGAAATATAGGAACATTTCTGATAAGCCAAGGCCCATTTTCTAACACCTCATTCATACCCTGGTCACTACTGAACCTGAAAAAATAGTACCCTGCTGAATTCTTAGTAACCTCCTGCAAATCATAAGCATGCCAAAGTCGTCTAACATCCAGATTAACGACATGGTAATCCATAGAAGAGCCTAAGAAATACCCGTATAGGTGCCTAGCAAAAACAGTAGCAGCTTCTTTAACATCATCAATTGACAACACCACCCTATTCTTCCCATCAGTAGAAACCACAGGAGGGATGAATTCCAATTTTGAATCCATATGATCATTAGGAGATTTGAAATGGTCAGCATAAGCAACCCCTACCTTGGTCGGACCCTGAGAGGAAGAAACATTACCTTCAGCCATAGTAATCTCCACGATAGGAGCCTGTGGAGGCTGGTGCAGCAGGTTATCGTGGTTCAAAAGCATAGAATCATGCTTGCCATTGTCAGAATCAGCAGGAAGGGTGGCTGATTCATGGCCCGAACCCCCCGATTGATCAACAAGAGCAGAGACCGGCGGCGCTCCTGCCATGGCCTGAGTTTCTCGAAAAATGTCCCGAACCCTTAGGTCAGAAAGCAAAGGGGAGTATCTTCTGGTACTCTTCTCCCTCTTGATACTTCGCAGGTTCCCGAATTTGACCCCAGACGAACCACGATGGTTACCATAACCGTTGGCCTTGCGGCTGCTTCCATTCTTCCAGCCTGTAAAAGATGAGACAGGGGATGTTACCTCAGGTGATCGGTCTTTTAGATCCACATCTGGGACAGCCGATTGGGGCACCTCCTCCTCCCCAATAGTGCACTCTTTTCCCTTATGCGGCTGAAGAGGAGCCGGCTTTTCAGGATGAATCCTCAAATCATCCACACACACCGGTATTTCATCTGGATTAGCAGCATCAGGCGGTCGATTTGAATGGGAAATCAGTGGAATTGATCCACTAATTGATGGAATCATCGGCAAGAGAAAGAAAAGTCTGGCAGAGCGTTTTTCTAGAGTGAGAAAGTAGAGAGAGAAAGAAAACTGCAAAAATGAAAATCCATAGGGTTTAGGGTTAGAGGCACAGGATCCCACAAATGGGAGCCTACCCTAGAAAGAACCTAGGTAATGTCAGTTTAGGGTTTTTTTTTTTGAAAAAGGCTATGCCTTGGCAAATTTTATTAAGAAAGAATAAAGAATACAAACAAGGGCGTAGGAACTAAGTGAAAGAACCTACCCCAAACAGAAAAAAAACAATTAAGTAATGTCCATGATAGAAGAGATACATCTAAATAACTTGAAAAATAATTCAACAAAATCAAATGTAGATCCCATAGCAATGTCTTTGTTGCAGTTAAAGGATTCCATTGGATAGAGATGATGGATTGTATGAAGCTTCATGTGACCCTCACTTTTATTGATCGCAAGAAATGAGGTGAGTCCTTTATTGGTTGCCCACCGTCCCAAGTCATGTGTCCATGAATGCCAATCAAGGTACAAATTCCTACCCATGTTGTATGTAGTTCCCACGTAGTCAACCCATTAGTTTGTACCATCCCATGCAACTCCTTCCTTTGCCTTTGCAAGTTCACGTTCCATCCCATGCATCCCATGCTAGCATTCACGCAACACCCATGCACATGTATGCGAGAATTATTTTCTGTGTTGCACCCATCAATACAAGTCCTCCTCATATCCCAAAGAATCTTCCCGAAGTTTTGATAACCTGCACAATTAGTAACCACCCAACCCATATCCCTAAGCCTCCCAACCGAAAGGTTGTAAGGGTTATATCCTCTCGAAAATGAGGTGGAGTGTGTGTAAATTGTACCAACCTGTTCCCCTCCCTGAGATGTTTCCCGAAAAGTATAATGATCACACTCATCCCTCATAGAATGTCACTCATCACTCTTTTTGGTGGTGTAAGTTGTGTGTTGTGTACCAACTTGTTTCCCTCCCTTGGATGTTTCCCGAAATTGATCCTTCCCTCCAAACTGTTTCCCATATATCCCGTCCCCCCCTGTCCATGTTTGGTGGTAATATGTGTATAGTCTCTCGAAAACAAGTGCAAAGTGTGCATTTAGTACCAACCTGATCCCCTCCCCATGATGGTTCCCGAAAATTTGAATGATGATATCTCGCTCTCATGTTGGGTGTACTCACTCTCTTGAAGGTGGTGCGCAGGGTGCCATGTGTACCAATCCCCCACCCTACCATTCCCCCTATCCTCACAGTGTGGATATATATCCCCATCTGCCTAGTCCCTCCATGATCACGTATATTTGATGCATCATTATGGTCTCTCGAAGGCAGAGTGGTAAGTGTGCTTGGTGTACCAACCTGGCTTCCCCCCAGTTGAGATTCCCAGAAATTATGATTATTCACTCCAACACTCTGATCGCTATTGTCTCCTCTAGGAATAGTTTCCAGCTTTAAGTGACCCTCAACTCTCTTTGTGGTGGTGCACCGGTGCTCTGTGTACCATCCCCCCACCCTACCATTCCCATCTTCCTTACCATATGAGTATTGACATCCCCCTTACTTCCCCCCCCCCCCCGGCCACTTTCAGGATATTAGAAATGTTATCAGTAAGGTGGTATTCAAAGGGAGCCAAATTCATTATCATTGTGGTGTTTAGCAAGTTAAGAAATCGGGCCTCACTTCCACCCTTAACAATATTATAATAATGTTTAACCCAATGTATTCCCAAAGCCCATGTCCCTCGCCTCATATGAGTTAGATCCCACATTAGGAAGTGGCCACCTTTCAACCATATCTTACAGTTTATACCCCTCCCCCAATCAACAAGCCCCATCCAAGGTTCAGAAAATTGAGGAGACCCTCCCATCCCACGCCCCCTAGCCTTTTGATTTAGCATAAGAGAACAATCTTTAAGATAACCCAACCCAAGGTTCCACCCAATCCAACCAACCCACATTTGATTAAACAGTTTTGAGCTGGTATCATTATAAAATAACAGTGTATGCACCTCCCTTTCCCCTTCCCTTTACCTTTGGTGTTTATCCCTCCTGTGGTATCCCTCCCAGTCACCTTTAGACAATTAATCAAAGCCCAAACCACCCACATGTTTACCCTTTCATAATTTTCAAAAGACCAGGAGAGAATAGAAACATCAATAACCTACCTAATCATCCAATTGTTGTCCACCCTTCTGCTGTCCGTTCCCCAGTTGAGGTGCATCATTGTGATACGTTAGTATGTTGTCTTTCTCCTGAATCTATTTCCTGACCGGAGATGTCAGTATTATTCTGTGGCACTCTGATCCGCTTCGGAGCTAAAACAAATCCCCATTCCTTACTAGCTAGAATAGCTTGCTGAGACAGCCTGATTTTCAATCCGTATAACCTTATACGCACATCAGCCACATTAGCCCGAACTACTTCTCACTTTTCCGTTTTTTACCTTGGAACATGCGAATGTTCCGCTCCTGCCAAATGTAATAAACAGTCTCACTTATCAACAACCTTCTAATAACACTCCTAATATTAGGAGTATTTGGAAGAGCTGCAAGGAAGTTGATACACTCGTCCCAGAGAGCCGGGGTTCTGCCCAGTTTTGCCATCACTTTAATCTCATTCCATATTCTTCTTGGGAAGTTACATTGAAAGAACAAATGATTGTGGCTATCTATCTGATTCTCACAGAACGCACATTTAAGATTATCATTCACTTCCCAATTCCTAATACAGTCCTGTGTGAGAAGTTTTTTCTGAATAGCAAGCCAGAAAATGAAGGCATGCCGACGAATATTTTGGCTAAACCAAACAATCTTATGCCAGTTAACCAAAGAGTTGGTTTCACTCATGTCTTCAAAGGCTTGTCGAGTACTGAACGGGTTGCTTTTCCCCGTTCTGGATTTCCATTGGAGCTCATCAGCCTTATTTCTTATCAGGATCGGAGGGGGAAAATCTTTCAGACACGGGTATTTGGTAGTCAGCTCGATGGGCCAGTTCCATACTCCTTCATTAATAATCTCATTGACTTTACTGTGCAGCGAGAGACCAACTCTTAGTATGTCACGTGTGGTAATAAACTCACTTAAGGGGCTCAACATATGCCAATTATCATACCATACCAAGGTGTTTCTCCCGTCCCCAATAATTTTGGTAACGTCAGGCCGTAGGCTCTGTCTATAATGCAAAATGCTTCTCCAACTCCATGAAGCTCCATCATCCACTCTCACACTCCAGAAGTGGTGCCCACGCAGTTTGTGATACTTAATCCAGTTGACCCATATCGAATCTGTATCAGAGAGGATTCTCCAAACATGCTTTGACATTAAGGCTCGATTATGGTCCTTCAAAGATTTGATTCCCAGCCCACCTTGGTGTTTGGGTTTGCACACAATTTTCCACCTCACCCGAGCTTTTCCGTGAACATGCTCCGTTTGAGACCATAGGAATTTCCTTGCCATTTTCTCAATTTCGTCAATAATACTGGTAGGAAGGGTAAAGACCATAGCCCAATATATCTGCATAGAGGAAAGAACAGACCTAATCAGTTGAAGTCTTCCTGCGAAAGAAAGAAACTTATTGTTCCAGTCCTTAATGTGGGCCTTGACTTTATTAATGAGAGCACAGCAGTCCTTTGAATACAAATGTTTTGAGAGGAGGGGGACCCCCAAATAACGAACTGGAAGGGCTCCCACACGAAACGGAAGAATATCTTGAATTTGTTGTTGCTGTGTTGCCCGAACATTACCAAAAAAGATGGTGCTTTTCCCCATATTTGGTTTTAGACCAGAAATCATGCCAAAGTCTAATAAGGCCTCTTGTATAAGTTTCACAGAATCAATGTTAGCCCCACAGAACATAAGAAGATCATCTGCAAAACAAAGATGGGTGATTTGTTGCTCTTTACATTTCCAATGGTATTGGAAGTTATCGCACTGCTCGATTTTCCTTTTGAGAATAAGATTCAAAACCTCCATAACTAAGGTGAAAAGGTACGGTGACATTGGGTCTCCTTGCCTCAGCCCACGCTTGCCTTGAAAGAAACCATGCATGTCGCCATTCACGTTGACAGTGTACGAAGCTGATCTAAGACATTTCATAATCCATGCAATCATGCATGGATGAAACCCAAACCCCTGTAAACATTGGCCCATGAAATTATGGTTGACCGTGTCATAAGCCTTCTGGATGTCAATCTTCAAAGCCACCTTTGCCTCAGCTCTATTCCTGTGGTAGTTTCGAACCAACTCTTGAGTAAGCAGTATGTTGTCACTTATCATTCGACCCGGCACAAACACACTTTGGCAATCACTGATGATTTGATCCAAACCATGCTTCAATCTCTCACAGACGATTTTGCTAATACATTTGTATAGGACGTTACAACATGCAATGGGCCTATAGTCTTTGACTAACCGAGGTTGTTGGACCTTTGGGACCAGAGAAATGGTAGAGTTGTTTACTTGCTTGAGGAGCTGTCCATTGTAGAAAAATTCCTGTATAGCTTCTGTGATTTCATCTCCAGTTATGTCCCAAGTAGCCTTAAAAAATTTTGAAGTGTATCCATCTGGACCCGGTGCCTTGTCATTTTCAATACTGAACATCGCCTCTTGGACCTCTTCCTTGGATACTTCCCGGACCATATGTTCTGCCATCAAAGGCCGGAGCTTATTCTTAAATAAACTTTGGGGTTCAAAAATGGGAGTAGTGGAATCTTGCGTCCCTAGCAAGTCCATGTAGTATTTGACAAATTGGTTTGGAACTTCCTCACCTTGGTAGGTATTCCCATTATCATCAGTAACCATCTCAACCTTGTTTTTCTGTTGACGCATCTTCACAACATTGTGAAAGTACTTAGAGTTCTGATCCCTTTCCCTCAACCATGTAACTTTTGCTCTTTGTTTCAGTAAAAGTTCTTCCTCTAAGGAGGCCTGCTTGTAGGCTTGCAGGTAAGCAGCCTCTTCAAATCGAAGGGATTGGTTGTGGCCATGAATATCCACATCCTTCTGGATTTTACACAATTCATCTTTGAGTTGCTTCACCTTGAGGGCCGGTTTACCCAAGGATTGGGCAAATTTTCGCAATGGGCTCTTTAGCTCTTTCAATTTCTGTGTAACTCGGAACATTGCATGTCCTTGTACAGGTTTAGACCATGCTTCACGGATCATAGTTTGAAACCCATCTTTTTCAGCTAAGTAATTCATAAATTTTAAGGGACGTGGCTTCCATTTTTTCTGAGCACAGGGAATGCTCAAAAGGCCAGGAGAGTGGTCAGAAGACATCGGCGGGAGAAACTTAGCACAAGAGCTAGGATAGCTGTCTATGAAATATGTGTTAGACAATATTCTATCCAGTTTCTTTTGCACGCCAGAGGTTTTACCGGGGAGCTATTCCAAGTAAAATGAATACATGTGTAGGGAATATCACTAAGCCCTCCTTGAGAACACACTTCTTGGAAATCATCCATAGCCAACGTCCATTGTGAGTGACCAGTAGCTATGTCACTAGGATTCAGAGCCGCATTAAAATCTCCCATAATAACCCAAGGTCTATCCGAAACAAGGTTAGAGAACCTATTGAGTTCCTCCCAAAGTGGGCGTCTATGGTAGACTCGGACATTGCCATAAACAAAAGAGCAAAAAAATTCTTTTTTATTATCTTTTGGCCTAATGAAGCAGTGAACAATCTGGTCCATTTTATGCAACACCATCACTTCCATACAGCTCGGGTCCCATCCTACCACAATTCTGGTTCAATTGGGGCTTTGATTAGCATTTGATATCCAATTCCACCCTTTTGCAATTCCGTTACAAATATTTTCAACTTTAGGAGCCACCGCATGCGTCTCCAGAATGCCACATACACTAACTTGATGATCTTGGATAAGTTGTTTCAATTCAGATTGACGGGTTAAATTAGTACACCCTCTAACGTTCCAGCACAAGATTTGCATCGCCATAAAGACTGCATAAGTTGGCTCAGACAATCACACTTAAACCCGGTCCACAATCTCAATAGGCTCATCAATGCCACCTTTATCCTTGTTACTTTTCATAAGTTGTGCCGTTCCATCCATTTCAGATTCCACATCGTTGTCTATGTTCATGGCATTCAGGCACTCCTGGTTTTCCTCATCGTCATCCGATAATGCGTTTTTTGTGTATTTTCGGGTAGCATTTGCTCCTTCCACAAACCCGTAAATATTACACAAATCATGAAAGTAGAAGATTTGCGATAGATACCAATCTTTAAGAACTTGTTTTGGGGGGACTTCTTGCGTAGTGATGTAGTGCAGCACATCACCTTTCTGGCTAGCATTTAGGTTATCATAGTAATACTTACCGAGTGTCTTGGCCTGCTCTTGATGCCATTTAGTGTGAATGGAAACCTCCTGCTGATCCTCCGTCATTATACATGGTTCCTCACTATCCAGTTGTATTTCTTCATCATTCTGATCAAGTAAAACAAACCGATTGTTTGTTTCGCGAATTTGATACCTTTTCTTTTGCGAGTTGTTCCTGTGCAATCCTTGTGGGACCTGCTTATCACTGCCTTCAATCCCCCTCCTTGTTATCACCTGACTTGTCTGTTTAATACCGTGTTGTTGGTCTATAGCATCCTCTTTCTCCTTTGTATTGCTGTGGGAATTTATGCCTAGATGTTCAATGCTCTTATTGTTAGACCTACCTTCATCCTTCCTGTATGGTTGTTTGACATTTATTGAAGCTTGCTGACCCGAATGACGTGCTTGTTGATGTCCCTTGCGTCCTATCTGTTTCCGGTAAGTGACCTTCGTGAATCCCTCATCATCCACCTGATTAGGAGAGCCTCCCACCTTCTGTTTCAGCATCATGGGTTGCTTATCTGCCACATTTTTTAGTTGTTTGGGACACCTGACTTGATCATGACCAAAGACCTTACATGTCGAACAGCACTGGGGTTTATTTTGATATTCCACTTCAATGTCAAGAGATTTTCCCGGAATACGTCCAATCATCGGATAGCAAACTCTAACATAGTTGGGGAAAGCACAGTCAACATTCACCTCAACTAGGATTCTGGAAAACCCTCCCATTTCATCAGTTTTCTTACATTTCAGGATGGTCACCTTATCAAACGTAAGAGGGTTCCCTATACAACTAGCAGCCTTACATAGACTTTCCGTATCCCATAATTCTAATGGAAGATTCTTCAACAGGATCCATAAAGGAATGGATGTCGGATTTTCTTTCACCATGCATTTCCCCGCTTCCCATCTTTTAAGACACAACGGGATATTCCCAACAATTCACGTCCCCAATGCTAGAACTTCCATCATCTTATTTTCCGACTCAAACTTGAACAGAAATATCCCTGCTCCATTATAGGAGATTTCTTGGATTCCATACTGCCTCCACATTTTGTTAAGATTAAAACGGACAAACGCTATGGAAGGGTTGGCGCCAACAAAATATCCATATAACAAATTTTTATATATACATGTGGCTTTTTGAATGACTTTTGGTTCTAACATAACCACCTTTTGACCATCATTTAGGACCACAGGAGCGTAGAACTGGATTTTAGCTGGTGTCTCCATTCTATTCTGCCCATTCACCATATCAGCATAGGTTGTACCTGATTCCTTCTCCGTCATATTCCTCTTAGCTTCATTCAATTGATCCATTTGCTTGTCACTCCCATCCAGACTGGATTCCTTTTCACTGGGTCTTTGAGCCTTAAATTCTAACAATTTAAGGCCATATCTCGGTAACAGCCCATATCTTAAGAATTCTCTTGCCATTCTCCGTTAACTCTGATCCACCCTCATTGCTAATCACCTCCATGGTAACAGCCCTCCTTTTAGTATTCTCTTTGCCTTCCACCATAGGGTTAGTAGGGTTGTCATGATTGGCATGTAACTCTTGTGACACATCACTCTCATTAGTCTTCCTTTTATGCCTCTTACTGGTTTCATTAGACACATCCGGAACTGAATTGTAAGGCTTATTGGGAAGTACAACTTCAATGGGAGTAGGCTGCTTACTAGTAGTTTCCTGCTGTAATCCCCTATTATCAACCATGTTCAGTGCTTCATACATGTAGCCACTATGAGCCGAATCCGATTGTTCAACTGGGTTCTTATTAAGAACACACACATAGCCATCA
>CM018680.1:10814624-10917124 GCA_009363875.1 Mikania micrantha
AGACCATGATCACGGTGTGAAAGTACGATTCGGTCGTATGTTGGGTACCCAGAACTAGTGAACATTCGGTGGAGGAATTTTAGATGAAGCCCACAAATCACGTTATTCTGTGCATCCCGGTGCGAAAAAGATGTATGCAAGATCTTCGGAAAGATTTTTGGCCGGCATGAAGTTAATGTGATGCAGTATGTGAACAGGTGCCTTCTTGTGCGCAAGTGAAGGCTGAACATCAGGAGCCCTACGGATATGTGAACCTCTAGAGGTACCAGAATGGAAATGGGAACAATCACCATGGATTTCCACCAAGCTACCGAGGACAGCTAAGCGGCATGATACCATATGGGTGATTGTGGACCGACTGACGAAGAGTGCACACTTCCTTCCTATCAGGGAAACGTATACGTCCGAAGGTTGTCTGAGTTGTTCGTGAAAGAGATTGTGGCCAGACATGGAGTTCCTGTCTCTATTGTGTCAGATCGGGATACGAGGTTACTTCCAGATTCTGGAAGCAGTTTCATGACGCCATGGGAACGAGGTTAAATATCTACCGCCTATCACCCTCAGACGGATGGACAGTCGGAAAGGACTATCCAAACGTTGGAGGATATGCTTAGGGCGTGCATTATCGATTTTGGAGGGAGCTGGGATGACCGCTTGCCATTGGTGAGTTTTCTTATAACAACAGCTACCACTCCAGCATCGGAATGCCCCCATATGAGGCGTTGTACGGAAGACGATGTAGAACCCCGGTATGCTGGGTGAAGTTGGACAGAAAGAATGGGAAACAAGGCTGCCGTGATTGTTATGGCGGAAAGCTACGGGTGATAAAAGCACGTATGAAAGCTGCACAAGATCGCCAAAAGTCTTACGCTGACAAGCGCCGAAGACCAATCGAGTTCGATGTTGGCAATCGAGTGTTGCTGAAGGTATCACCTTGGAAGGGAATCATTCGATTCAGGAAGAGAGGAAAGTTGAGTCCGAGGTACATCGGACCGTTTCAGATAAAAGCAAGGGTAGGGAAAGTCGCGTATCGACTGGATCTACCAGAGGAGCTGAACGGGATTCATCCTACCTTCCACGTATCACATCTTAGGAAGTGCTTGGCAGACGAGCAGGCGCATGTTCCTTTGGATGACATTGAGGTAGATGATCGACTGAACTACATTGAAGAGCCAGTTGCCATTGTGGATACGAATGAAAAGCAGCTACGGAATAAAACGGTTCGTCAAGTAAGAGTTCAGTGGAAGCATCGGAAGGGTTCAGACACGACATGGGAATTGGAAGACGAGATGAGGAAGTTGTATCCACATTTGTTCGATATGTAACGAGGTAGGTTTCGGGACGAAACCTATTGTAAGGAGGGGAGACTTGTAACATCCCAAATTTCTAATACAGTTATTTGAATCCTACGTATGTGTAACGAATAAGTAACTTGTGGGAAATCAGACGAAAATAATCGATAAGGGTCTTAGGGATCGTGTACTCGAAATGAGGGAGATTTCGAGTACACCATATTTCGTGTACAGGAGATTTCGAATACAGGAACCCTCCCTATAAATACCAGTGCCTTGGGATATGTGCGAACCTTGGCTGAGCACGCTCTCTCTCGAGTACACGAAGTCGGAACCAAGAAACTTCAAGGATCAAGCTTTTGAGTGACCAAACGAAGGAGGAAACGCACGGGAATCTACAGGGGTGATCACCTAACTTTCAAGTAAGTTCTAAATCAAAACAGAGGATTTTTATAAAGCTAGGAGTTTTATGCAAGATTTTTTGAAAGGTGAACTTGTGCATAAAGCTTGCACCTTTATGCATAAAGTTCGGACTTTGAGGTTCCAGCATGTTGGTAACAACATGAGGAACCTAGAACTAGCTCCCCAAAGCCTTAGATGAATTTCTGAGATGTTTAATGACTAAGGTGATGAGTACACGAAATCCTGCACAAAGGGTACTCGAAATCATACCTAGAATTTCGAGTACATGGCCATTTCGAGTACATGGCCATTTCGAGTACATGGCCATTTCGAGTACAAGGTTATTTCGAATACACAATTTATTTCGAATACAGATGATGGTTTCGAGTACCAGCCATTTCGTGAACTCCAGGAATTTCGTGTACATGGATTTCGAGTATGGGATGTTTAACGAACCTCAAGTGTTTCGGATACTTAGCTAAGGTTCGGGAACTTGAGTTTATAATGGGGAGTAGTAGGCTATGAGGACCTAGAATAATTTCTAAGTCTAAGAATGTGATGTGATGGAATGTAACGAGACGCCGTAACTGATGTAGGTCCTTAAGGCCCTAGCTAAGGGGTTCGGCTAAGGATAACAGGAGTCTACTATCAGGTGAGTTCTAGACACCCTATTTTATGTTTAAGGTTTTGGGCTGGCATACATGCTTATTGTTACGATGTTATGTGCTTATGATGATGATGAATGAATGATGATATGGCCTGACTATGTATGCATGTTTATGTGTTAGAATGATCTATGCATGAAAATATGATCAGTATGATGAATGCATGATAAATGAGTTATGATAATGAATAACATGACATGATAAAAATGCTAGCATATGATATGATGATGACTTTATGATAACATGCTTCATGATGATAACTATGAGAATAGTTATAGGAGTAGGACAAGGTCCTAGGTTTCTAGGATGGAAGTATGATATGCAGGCATGATGACATGATGTTATGATATGATAATGATGCTAGTATGTTATGATGAACTGTGCATGATGCCAGTATGCTATGATGGTATGATGAAACGATGCTAGTATGACATGCCTAAGATGCCATGATGACTGCAATGAATGATGTTATGATGCTAGCAGTAAATGTTATGATGATTATGATAAAAGATGATATAATGCTAGTATATCATGTATGACGAACGAACGATGTTCCTATACGTGTTATAGGATATGTATGAAAGATGTCCAGTTCTTGTGCTGGGTAGGTTGAGAGTCAACCACGACTATAACTGGGTATGATGGTCAACCACGACTATAACTGGGTATGATAGTCAACCACTATAACTGGGTATGATAGTCAACCACGACTATAACTGGGTATGATAGTCAACCACGACTATAACTGGGTATGATAGTCAACCACGACTATAACTGTTATGATAGTCAACCACGACTATAACTGGGTATGATAGTCAACCACGACTATAACTGGGTATGATAGTCAACCACGACTATAACTGGTATGATAGTCAACCATGACTATAACTGGGTATGATAGTCAACCACGACTATAACTGGGTATGATAGTCAACCACGACTGTAACTGGGTATGGAGCCTTGTGCCGGCATAAGCCCACTGCTCGTATGGTAGCAGTGGAACTTATGATGATGATGTTAAGGATGTTATGTGCTAAGGTTATGGACTGTGTATGAAATGAGGTTTATGTTAAGTATGTTTAATGTTGTTTTATGAAAACTAGAACTCACCAGCGTAAGCTGACTTGATTTAGCTTGTATGTCAGGTTAAGGCTAAGGCGAAAGAAGTTATGGAGCTCGGGGCATCAAGATTGAGAATTCGATGGTTTTGGCAATCCGATATGTTTTTTTGATACAGACACTTTACTGATTTCTGTTTATCAAACTATGTTTACATTTCCGCTGCATGATTATGAAAGTTTTTAGTTTAGGAGCTATGTGTTATGATGAAAACCAACCTCTGCGAGGTGCCCGGTTTCGGGGCCTCACAGACGTGTTTGACCAAAGTTGATCGTGTTTGACCAAAGTTGACCGTGTTTGACCAAAGTTGACCGTGTTTGACCAAAGTTGACCGTGTTTGACCGTAGTTGACCGTGTCAATTTCAACGAACCGTTGGTGAACCGTATGACGGTTTGTGAATCGTGTAGCCATCGTGTAAGTGTTTGTCGTGTGCAAAACGCGTAAATCGCGTCTATGGACACCTTACTATTTATAGTAAGTTTCCATTTATGGAAAGTTCACAAAGCATATCGATTTATAGTTCTATCATGCGCATTTGTCCTACGTGATCATGTTATCATATAAACACATCATCATACGAATTCACATAAGTCGTTTACAACATGTTAGTTCACAAAAGTTTCCTAAAATGGAAAGTTTCCATTTATAGCATACGTGACATCGGAAACCATCTAACTTAGCATCTAATCATCATGTTATATCATAAAGTCATTTAGCATGCTCAAATCATACAAAATGTTTACGAGTCGGTTTTTGTAAAAATAAAGTTACTAAATATAGTAACTTTCTAGTTTTGCATAGAAATAACCACTTTAACATTTCTAAACCAATCTGACATCATAAATCATCTTAATAAGTCATCTAACATCGTTTAAACATGCGAACATAGCCCAAATTGCCATCTATCAACATCTTGACCCAAAAAGTTACTAAAAATAGTAATAACGCTAAATAGGACTATAAACATTATCAAAATTACATTCCAAGTATTTCAATCATCATATTATCATCCTAAGAACAATCCTACATACATGCATGCTCATCATCTTCACCAAATCACCATTTTGCCATTTAAAAGTTTCTAATAATAGAAAGTTTATCAAGAATCATCATTTTAACCTTTTTAAACAATCCAACCATGAGTAATCCTTCTAATATCAATAATAAACATCTATCAATGATCAAAATCATCCCAATAGTCATGGATCATACATGCATGGCAATATTTCAACATTACATATACAAGTCATGACTTCAACACACATCCAACATTATAGATCATCATCAATCACCAAAATATCATCATAGATCATCAAGAAATACACCCAAACCATCAAACTCAGATCCTAATATCGTGCATGTGAACCATGAGTGCTTGCATGTGGGTTTTACCCATGCTTGGTAGTCCTCCTTGGTCTTCTTGAGTCTTCACAAGTTCAAGCCTTGAGCTTCAAAAGGCTCAACAATGGTGGAAAATGGTGTTAACAGGAGGTTGAAGACGAGTTTGGTCGAGCAATAACGTGTGAAGCCGGAGATATGATGAGAAAAGGTAGGATAGGCATCATTGTCTTGGTTTTATAAAGATTTTGTCGACTGGGCGGTGTCGCGTACCGCGATGGGTCCTTCTCCGCGTACCGCGGCGGTTTTCGGGAGTCAAACCCCCGCGCCGCATGTCGTGTATCGCGGTTGGGTCTCTTGTTGGGCCACCGCGTACCGCAGTGGGCTCCTGGAGAGCCCAATAAGCCCTTTTTAATAGGTTTGATCCGTTCGGCGTCGTTTTCACGTTTCCGAACTATCGTTTGGCCTTGTTTGAACTTCCTAGTTCAATGTGTGAGTGTTTCGTGAGGTTTCGAGTGTTGTGCTACACAATGTGCTTGACGTTCACCAACGTTCGTGTGTTTTGACACGTGTGTGTTGTTTGTCGATAATTCCACGAATTATCTAGTCATGTGTCATTGTTCGTATTGTCGTGCCTCGTGTCACACTAAATTAATCTAATTCTAGTGCCACGTGTACATAATGCATTTAAATAAACATTTAAATAAATTCAAAGCTGACCTGGAAATTACGGGGTGTCACATGCATAGAGCCTAAAAGGAATCCATTGCAATCCTTACGTAATCAGATTACAATGCATACGATTTACCTCTACCACCTTGTGTATCCATAGGCCTCAACGAAATCTATTACCAGTAGTATGACCTGAGAGAAGATCAATTTCTCAATCTACTAGTCAATAGGATCCCGCTGGATTAATTACACATATCACTGCAGATTAATATCACAATTTGTCACTTTCCAGACCCTGACTTGAAGTCGCCCTGTCACCGGTCATACGTTACCGGCCAATGAATCAATACGATCAACATACTAGCCCTACAATCTAGAGGTTTGTCAAACCTATGGTACCACTATGCTATCGTCGGTTTAGTCACGTCAAACTATCTGGTCAGCGATTTATGAAAGGGGCTTACAATGATCAAACTTGAGTACATGGCACATGATTGAAATGATATAAGGCAAACAGTTCAATAGTAATTAATTGTATTGAGTTCATCAATGTTGTTTGTTCTCAATGTTGTATGTTTTTGTTGTTAACAAAGTTAAATAAGATTTTGCCTTATTAAGTTATGTTAATTGTTGTGCGAATGATGTTGTTATCATGAAGTTACATTATCATGATTATCATTCCTTGTTATTCCATAAAGTCACCATGTTGTCACTAAGATGTGGAAGAGCTAGTCCTACTACACTTAGTCGGCTCAGGTGGTGGATGATAGTTGTTCCATGTTCTCTTGTAATATGTATCCAGTTGTAAGATAAGTGTTATAAGTACTTGACTTATTACACTTAGTTAACTCTAGTGTTGAATGATGTTATGAAGATGTGTTATCTTCATATCATTCATGTGTTTTGTTCTTGTCATCATGTTCACCTGTGATTACTTCAATGTTCGTTCTTGTAAGAATAACTAAGTGTTGTAAGATAGAATATTGCAACTAAGTTATTCTAATGTGTTGATGAATTATGAAATTATATTATCATATTCACACTAGTTATTCCTGTCATATCACGATCATACAAGCATGCATACAATGATCAATGATAATAAGGCAAGCAATATTATCTAATCATAATATAAGCAATATGTTAAACATAAAACCTTTAAATAAATAAAAGTTAAGCATGTTTCTCAGCCCCGAGAGTTTAAAATCAGTTAAGGTTAGAGAAAAGGGGCATATGAACTCACCTTGTATTTGAAGTGGTTGACTTAGCTGAAAACAAGAAATGCACGCGCTCTTGATTGTACTTGTAGTTGTGTTCATGATCCCGTATTGATTTCATGTTGTTGTAATTCATAAGTATAAGTCGTATGGATTTGTGCACGTGTATGTGTTAGTCCTAACTTGGTTAGCACTAGTGAGTTGTGGTCTTCATTCGGCCCTTCTTTAATAGTCATAGATTTCCTAACGCTTAACCATTTAATTGTTATGTTAATCACTTGCGTTACATGGATCTTTGTAAACCTACCCTAGTGTTTACTTATCTTTAGAGTTAAAACTTCCTGTGTAGCCCTTGTTATATAAAAATAGTTTATTACATAATCATCAACTAACCATGCAACTATCATCGAAAAATTAAGGTTTTAAGTTTGGTAATTGCATCAAAACTACTTCTATCTCCTTTGTAGTAAATAGATCATAACCCCATGCATAAAATCTACCTTAATTGGTTTCCATTGTTCCACATTAGTTACGTGGGCCAATACATGGGCCTATCAATGGTCATGGGCCGAATGAAATATCCATGATCCAAACAATAATGTGGGCTGACTCAATTAGTATTGGGCCGTGGTAATTCGTGGGTCAAATAACTTGGGCCAAAACATTGGTTACGACCCATGTGTATGTTGTTTGAGCCGTAGTGGGTGAGCCAAGGTATTGGGCCAAAGGGATTTCATGGATCGAAGCGATGATGTTGTGTCACACCCCCACCTCTCGTCACCTGAGAATGATGTCATCAAAAGGGTAGCGGAAGCATAGTGGTGATGTCTCAGAGCATGAGGGGTGACTTACTTGATCCGGTATCATCATAGCACACAGATTACGAAAAATAAAACTTACATTACAAGGTTCGTGTTTACAATATTATTACAGTTTATACATATTACAATTTATTTAATTACTGTTGTTGCTAGTGCTGTGAGTGCATCCTCACCGTTGTCCTTGATTGCCTGCAAAAGTTTTAGTTTCGAAAACATCAGCACAAAGCTGGTGAGTTCATACAGTTTAGTTAAATCATATGATATGACAATTAAGTTCAAATACATGTTCACAGTTCCGGATAACCATGGGACCTGTATCTAGTTCCTTTCGGACGATATGTTCAGTTCTCGATATTACCCGTCGGTAAATATCTTATTGCCTCATTATCTTAATGTCTATCACACCATTAAGAAGTTCAGGAAACAGATAACAAACATTCACACCAGGGGAGATGCAATCCTCCCAGTGAATGGGGTGTCAACCGATAGTACTATCAATGTTTTCTGCTCGGCCACACATGGGTTCACTAGATACAGTTCAAGAATGAGGACTTTGATATCATGATAGAGATACTAACGGCAACAATCCCATGAAATCCACAAATTCAGTTAATCACATGAAATCACGCAGATAACAGTGACACATATCATATGATCAAGAAAAGTTTAGCAGTTATACCCCGATGTTTATACAACATTAAATGAACAGGGGTGGTACGAAACTCACCTGATGATATAAGGTAGCAAAATCTCTCAAATCTAACAACAAAGAGATGATTCTGCATTTAATTATATTTGATTAATGATTTATGTTCTAACCTGCTGATTAAATCTGTTTGAACGTTCAATGTCATAGACTTTGTAATGAAAAGTCATCAAACCGATATTCGGTGTTTAATTAGTTATTGAATCTAATATCATACAATGTATGATAATGTAGGTACCTATACTGATTTAGATACCTAATATGAAGTTGATGACATGCTTGATTAATCAAAATGATCTCTGATTAACCAGTTAGGTAATGTTGTTGATTATGCTCCTGAAACAGTTTTCAGATGAAATCACAGCTTAGGAATGATTAATTCTGGTTACTGGTTATCCAGATATCACAAAACATAACAATGTGACATTGGAATATGTTAAACAATCATGTTTAAAATACTAATCTGACTATTATCATAAACACCAGACAGTTATTCCAATGGGTAGGTTAATGATTGTGATTAGTTTGAAATGCCTGGGATTAACCTTGCATTTCAAAGATTAACCAAAATAATCACCTACATTGTCATAATTAAATGGTTTAAACCATTATAATCATTGTTATGATTTGGTGGAAACCGGGCATTATAACGGATCAAAACAGATAATTACCCGTTAACCTGTCAAGTTATCCGTTAAAAATCATTCCTAGCTATCATATAATCAATAATCAACAACCCTAACTAGATCATTACGTTCAAAATCAAGATTTAATCAATCAAAACTAAACCAGAAGGTTAAACGGATAGTTACCTGAAACGAGCGGTTTAACGGACAGAAATACGATCAGAACGTGTATCTACGATTACCGGTTCGTTCTGGTAGTTGTGGTGGGTTTAGATTTGGGTTTTGGGACAAAAGTTGAAAAAAATAGGTGCAGGTCGTTTTGGTTCGAAGGGAAGTGAAGAAGAAGAAAATAATTTCTTCCCATGCAATCTGATTATCTATCTGATCCATTTGCACCGCCATACTCGTCGCGTATCGCGACGAGAATCAACAGGGCCGTCGCGTAACGCGACAGATCTCGGAACAAAATCAGATATTTAATTCATCGCGTATCGCGACAGATAGCCACATAAGTGTCGCGTACCGCGACGAGCTCAGTCTTGTAATATTTTGAAATTTTCTTCGTTTCGCGATTCCGGACAATCCGTAACTCCGTTTCGCGATCCGTTTTCTCCTATGTTCTCGATTTCTCGCATACTTTAAACCTGCAATAATTACAATCATCAATTTCGCGCGGATTTCTAGAACAACCAAACGTGTGAACGTCATTGATGACGTAATCTTTACCTGCAATTGTCACAGTCTCCTCCTGTTATAGAAATTTCGTCCCGAAATTTAGTGAAGACTTAACTGTCGACAATTGTCTATGAGAACAAGTGAGGATATTTTGCTTTCATCTGATCTTCACGTTCCCAGGTATATTCAGGTCCTCGTTGAGAGTTCCAGCGAACTTTAACGATTGGTATGCGACTGCGTTTGAGTACCTTAACTTCTCGATCCATTACTTCTACCGGTTCTTCGGTAAACTGAAGTTTATCATCGATCTGAAGTTCTTCAAGAGATACGATCAAAGATTCATCGTTTAAACACTTTTTCAGATTTGATACGTGAAAAACGTCATGAATGTTACTAAGTTCAAGAGGTAATTCGAGTCTGTAGGCTACAGATCCAATTCGTTCAAGAATTTTAAATGGCCCTACAAATCTCGGTGAGAGTTTACCTCGTTTACCAAATCTGAAAATGCCCTTCCAGGGTGATACTTTCAACATTACACGATCACCAACTTGGAATTCTAGTGGTCTACGACGGTTATCAGCATAACTCTTTTGACGATCGCGAGCAGTTTTAATTCGTTCTTGAATCAGTGCGATCTTGTCAGTGGTTTCTTGGATGAATTCTGGGCCAATGATTTGATTTTCTCCTATTTCCGACCAGCAAATAGGAGATCTGCACTTACGCCCATACAGTGCCTCAAATGGAGCGCATTGTATGCTGGTATGGTAGCTGTTATTGTACGAGAATTCCACAAGTGGAAGATGAATATCCCAGCTACCTCCAAAATCAATCACACAGCTTCTGAGCATGTCTTCTAACGTTTGATTTGTTCGCTCCGTTTGCCCATCCGTTTGTGGATGATAGGATGTGCTCATATTGATTTGCGTGCCCAGAGCATTCTGAAGAGTTTGCCAAAATCGTGACATAAATCGACTATCTCTGTCAGAAATGATAGAGATCGGTACTCCATGTCGAGATACAATCTCATTAACATAGAGTTTAGCCAGTCGATCCATAGAGTAATCTTCTCGGATGGGTAAGAAATGCGCAGATTTAGTAAGGCGATCAACGATAACCCATATCGAGTCATGGTTACGTGACGTTCTGGGTAATTTTGTAATGAAATCCATAGAGATCTGATCCCATTTCCACATGGGAATCTCAGGTTGTTGGAGTAACCCAGAAGGTCGTTGATGTTCAGCCTTCACTTTAAGACACGTTAAACATCGGTCCACGTATTCTAATACGTTTCTCTTCATCCCAGGCCACCAGTAAAAATCTCTAAGATCTTTATACATTTTATCGGCACCTGGATGAATAGAATACCTGGATTTGTGCGCCTCATCCAAGATAGTTGTTCGAGAGTTACCGAATAAAGGAATCCACATTCGGTCTTTGAAATACAACAGTCCATCAGCCTTAGTATCAAGTTTCTTGTCTAATCCCCTCAGTCCCTCAGCAGAATAGTTCGTTGCTTGTAAAGCTTGTTGCTGAGCATCTCTAATCTGAGGAATTAGACTGGTTTGGATAGTCAAACCTAACGCTGTCACACGTAGGGGTTTGACTCGTTCCTTGCGACTCAAGGCATCGGCTACGACATTCGCTTTACCTGGGTGATAACGAATTTCACAGTCGTAGTCGTTTAAAAGTTCAACCCATCGCCTTTGTCGCATGTTCAACATTTTCTGATCTAGAATATGTTGGAGACTTTTGTGATCCGTGTACACAATACACTTGGTTCCGTACAGATAATGTCTCCAAATCTTGAGTGCAAACACAACTGCACCAAGTTCTAGATCGTGAGTGGTATAGTTCTTCTCGTGTACTTTCAACTGCCGAGAAGCGTAAGCGATCACCTTATCGTTCTGCATTAAAACACACCCAAGTCCCTGACGGGAAGCATCACAATAAACCGTGAAGTTATCTGTACCTTCCGGTAGTGCTAAGATAGGTGCATTGCAGAGTTTATGTTTCAACAGTTGGAAAGCCTCCTCCTGTTGGGAACCCCATATAAACGGTTGGTTTTTCTGAGTCAAAGTGGTAAGTGGCAGAGCGATTTTTGAAAAGTTCTTGATAAATCGACGATAATAACCTGCCAATCCCAAGAATTGACGTATTTCAGTAGGGGTTCGGGGTGTCTCCCATTGTTCTACCGCTTTGATCTTACTGGGATCCACTTGAATACCATTCTCATTCACAACATGCCCCAGAAACTGAACTTCTCGTAACCAAAATTCACACTTGGAAAATTTGGCATATAGCTGTTCACGTGCTAGAAGTTCTAAGATGAGTTTCAGATGTTGGGCATGTTCCTGCTGGTTCCGGGAATAAATGAGAATATCATCAATAAATACAATCACAAACTTATCCAGATAAGGTCTACATACTCGGTTCATCAGATCCATAAAAACTGCAGGTGCATTGGTTAAACCAAACGGCATTACTAAAAACTCGTAATGTCCGTACCGGGTTCGGAAAGCAGTTTTTGGAACATCATTGTCATGGATTCGCAACTGATGATATCCGGACCTCAAATCAATTTTTGAGAAATATGTAGCACCTTGCAACTGATCAAACAGATCATCAATACGAGGTAATGGATAACGGTTCTTGATTGTCAGTTTATTGAGTTCCCTGTAGTCGATACACATCCTGAATGATCCATCTTTCTTTTTCACAAAAAGAATTGGTGTTCCCCAGGTGAAAAACTGGGTCGAATGAAACCTTTATCAAGAAGTTCCTGTAATTGACCTGAAAGTTCTTGCATTTCAGATGGCGCAAGCCGATACGGGGCTTTAGCAACAGGTGCAGCGCCAGGAATCAAGTCAATACGAAATTCAACCTGTCTTGTTGGGGGTAATCCTGATATATCTTCAGGAAAAACTTCAGGAAAATCTTTGACTACTGGGATATCAGTGATACGTGTAGGTGAAGAATTGTGCTCGGTCACGTGTGCCAGGAAAGCATAACAACCTTTCCTTAAGAATTTCTGAGCCCGCATACAAGATATGAGACCAAGTTTTCTACCGGCTCGTTCTCCTTGAACTATCAGTGTATTACCGTTAGGTAATGGAATACGGATCACCTTAGTTTGACATACAACTTCCGCTTGGTTATCAGAAAGCCAATTCATGCCTACCACGACATCAAAGCTACCAAGCTCAATAGGAAGTAAGTCGATACAGAAAAGGTGATCATTCAGATTCAAGGAACATCCTTGAATAACACTGCTAGTTTTGATCATCTTGCCGTTTGCAAGTTCAATGACATAAGGAGTTTCTAGTTCTACCGTAGGCAATGAAAGTAATGATGCAAATTCAGGAGAAATAAAACTCTTATCTGCTCCTGTGTCAAATAAAACTGACGCATAAAGATTATTGAGAAGGAACGTACCAGTGACAATGTTTGCATCATGTCTTGCCTCGGCTGCACCAATCTGGAAAGCTCTGCCCCTAGCTTGATTCCCTGGATTGGTGTTATTGTTGGACAATTGCGCATGAGGTGATCAGGGCTTCCACAAGTGTAACATGACCGGTTCGTTTGAGCAGTGGGTCGTGGAGCTTGGTTTGGTTGACGAGTAGGAAAGTTGCAGTATTTAGCATAGTGTCCTACCCGATTACATTTTGCACAAACAGGACATGGTCCTGTGTGATGGTAGGGACACCTATCACATTTGGGCCGGCCCCAGTGTAAACTTTCCTCTCCGGTACCGCCGCTCCATAGTTTTTCACGGTTGGTTTGTTCTGATTGGTTTCAGCTGGAGCTTTGGTCTTGGACTTGCCAAACCATTTACGTTTGGTACCTTTAGAAACGTTCGAGGTACCAGCTTCACTACGGCCCACGGCCGTCTGAGATTTTGAGATCAATGTACCACTTCTTACCGCCTCATCGGTAAGCTTGGTGGTCAACAGAATGGTTCTTTTAAGGGTTGTGGGTTCAGCAGCAGTTACATTTCCCCGAATCTGGGGAACCAACCCTTTGATATACTTTTCAATCAATGCTGCCTCAGTTGGAAACATATTGGGAAGTAGACAAGTAAGTTCATGAAAACGATCGGTGTAGCCTAAAGAATCAGCACCGACCATTGAGTGACTCCAGAATTCCTCCTGAAGTTTTTGGATTTCAGTGATTGGGCAGTACTCTGACCTAATCAGAGTTTTGAATTCATTCCAGCCCATAGAATCAACTGTAACAGAACCCAAAGTTTTAGCCTGGGTATTCCACCAGGTAAGAGCTGATTCTTTCAAAGAACAGGCAGCATAAGACACCTTATGCTCCTCCAGACACTGGCTGATTTTCAGTTTTGTTTCCATTTCCTCGATCCACCTAAGGAGTCCAGCCGCTCCTTCCCTACCTGTGAAAGTAGGTGGGTTACAGGAAGCAAAGTATTTATACGTACATCCCTGTCGTGGTGGATCAGGAGCAGTAGTAGTTGTGCCTGTGGTATGAACAGTTTCAACGTGTCCACCTGTGGCATTATGTTCCACATGACCAGACCCAGAAGTGACATGTGGCTGTGAAGGTATTACAATGCCAGCAGCCGATAACTGTTCCTTTACGATTCGGGCTATAGCTGCTTCATTCAATACCGACCCACTAGGAGCTGCCGTTGGTGTCGGGTTTGGGTCCTGGTTCACCAGAGGAACGGTATTTGTTTCAGAAACAGGTGGTGGAACTGGATTCGGTTCAGGGGAAGTAATATTCTCGGTAGCTTTCTTAGCTGGACGACCTCTTTTCGGAGCCATAGTTCTGCTCACATGCAGACAAACTCAGGTCAGTTCAAGAATATTAAAGATATAACCCTTTTTAATCACATAACTCAACCATGTTCAGACATGCTGACAATTTCATGTTGAAATGTGATCATTCCAGTATTCAAGTATAACTACATTGAAAAGATCCAGATACGTTCTCAATTCACACTAGTCATTCAGATGTTCGTAGTTATACTTAGTCCTGTTATTTCAAAACATGTGTAGAGTATAACCCAACTCATTGCCTCGCAATACATGTTTTTAAAGATATGTTCATACAGGACTAGGATATGTTCTCAGTTCATGTACTAGATATATTCTCGTTCACGTTACAGATACGTTCTCGTTTAGATATGTTCTCGTACAGTATGGCTCTCGTACTGTACTTTTAGTAACTGATATATTCTCGTATAGTATGGCTCTCGTACTATACTTTAGTTACTGATATGTTCTCGTTCACATTACAGATACGTTCGCGTTTAGATATGTTCTCGTTCACATTACAGATACGTTCTCGTTTAGATATGTTCTCGTTCACATTACAGATACGTTCGCGTTTAGATATTTCTCGTTCACATTACAGATACGTTCTCGTTTAGATATGTTCTCGTACAGTATGGCTCTCGTACTGTACTTTTAGTAACTGATATGTTCTCGTATAGTATGGCTCTCGTACTATACTTTAGTTACTGATATGTTCTCGTTCACATTACAGATACGTTTTTTTAGATATGTTCTCGTACAGTATGGCTCTCGTACTGTACTTTTAGTTAATATATTCGCATACAGTATGGCTCTCGTACTATATTTTCGCGCAATATATGTTTTTAGTTAAATATATTCGCATACAGTATGGCTCTCGTACTGTATATCAGCGCAATATATTTTCAGTTAGATATATTTGCATACAGTATTGCTCTCGTACTGTATTTTCGCACAATATATATATTTTAGTTCGACATATTCGCATACAGTATGGCTCTCGTACTGTATATTAGCGCAATATGTTTTCAGTTAGATACGTTCCCATACTGATATGTTCATAGATATGTTCTCATACTGATATGTTCATAGATATGTTCTCATATTGATATGTTCATAGATACGTTCTCATACTGATATGGATATAGTGTTCACATAACATACAACAGATATACAGAAACAAACGTTTAATTAAAACAACACTGTTATTATAGAACCATAAAGTTTATGATACAAGGAGTGCCCTTATAATACATCCATACAAACAACCTATCCGTCTATGAGATGTACAATGAAAATCCCAAAAATGTGGGTCAACTGATCTGACTTACCGTAAGAAATACGGTAGGTAAACAGGCTAGCACTATAGCTATAGTAGCAAGTACTATAGCTAACCAAATAAGTCTAGCCTCGGTGCTCAGCGTACCGAGCATCCAGATCAGTCCCTGCAGCCTTTCCCCAAAGGCTGCCACCCGCTGCTTACATGCAGCAATCATCTCCCTCCACCAGGTCCTCTGAAGGCGATCCTCAATGGTCGCCCTCCAAGCTAGAGTGTCCGCACCTGAGTAGTCACATGCTCCATAAGAGCCAGGTGAGACGTGAGAATCTCCAACACCGTGTTACGGGTGTCCTCCATCGTGGCATGGTGCTGCTGCAAATCCTGTCGGAGGCCCAGCAGGTCCTGAGATACCTGCTGTACCTGAGCCCGAAGCTCAGCCTGGTGGGAGGATTCTCCCACCTCGTGTACTGGTACTGGCTCGTCCCGTGGAGCCATGGGGCGTCGTGGAGGTAGTCCCGTAGTCTTGCGGGCCTGGCCCCGCATACGCCTGAGCCCGTCCCATGCCGGGGCTCTGTGTGGTGAGGAGCTCTGCCTCCTCATGGCCGAAGCGTCGGCCAGCGGTGAGTGGGGTGGACTGTGCACCGGTGGGGATCCCGGTGGTGGTGGTGGTATGAACGGAGATCCGGGCGGGGTAGTGGTGGTACAAAAGGAGATCCGGGTGGTGTAGCTGGTAGCTGTGGTCCCACCTGAGATGATACGGAAGACGCATGAGATGGTACTGCACCCGAGCTCGATCCTGAGCTGTCACTGGGTGTGTCGTCAAGGATGATGTAAGGGAATCTCTGGTAAATATAGTTTTCTCCCGGGTTCGCCATTGCTAATAAACAAAGTTCTAGATCAGTATCATGAAATAAACATTGAATAATAATATTCAATACAAACATGATATGATATCTCTTCCTATCTCAAAGCAACTATTAGTCTTTAGAATTGTTATTAAGGTTCTGCTTGAATTGAAATAAACTAGAATGCACACGTGTTGCAAATTTCAGTTATGCTGGCCACTCATAACTGGAATTTGTACCACCTGATTACCCTGGCTTAATTCAAAACAAGTTTTTTTTTTTTTTTATTAATGTTCGGTGCTCTCTGTGTCATTATACGAGCCTATGGTTATAGTCTAGGCCCCTATGTCCACCTAGTTCTCTATAACCTGTGGCTCTGATACCACCCTGTCACACCCCCACCTCTCGTCACCTGAGAATGATGTCATCAAAAGGGTAGCGGAAGCATAGTGGTGATGTCTCAGAGCATGAGGGGTGACTTACTTGATCCGGTATCATCATAGCACACAGATTACGAAAAATAAAACTTACATTACAAGGTTCGTGTTTACAATATTATTACAGTTTATACATATTACAATTTATTTAATTACTGTTGTTGCTAGTGCTGTGAGTGCATCCTCACCGTTGTCCTTGATTGCCTGCAAAAGTTTTAGTTTCGAAAACATCAGCACAAAGCTGGTGAGTTCATACAGTTTAGTTAAATCATATGATATGACAATTAAGTTCAAATACATGTTCACAGTTCCGGATAACCATGGGACCTGTATCTAGTTCCTTTCGGACGATATGTTCAGTTCTCGATATTACCCGTCGGTAAATATCTTATTGCCTCATTATCTTAATGTCTATCACACCATTAAGAAGTTCAGGAAACAGATAACAAACATTCACACCAGGGGAGATGCAATCCTCCCAGTGAATGGGGTGTCAACCGATAGTACTATCAATGTTTTCTGCTCGGCCACACATGGGTTCACTAGATACAGTTCAAGAATGAGGACTTTGATATCATGATAGAGATACTAACGGCAACAATCCCATGAAATCCACAAATTCAGTTAATCACATGAAATCACGCAGATAACAGTGACACATATCATATGATCAAGAAAAGTTTAGCAGTTATACCCCGATGTTTATACAACATTAAATGAACAGGGGTGGTACGAAACTCACCTGATGATATAAGGTAGCAAAATCTCTCAAATCTAACAACAAAGAGATGATTCTGCATTTAATTATATTTGATTAATGATTTATGTTCTAACCTGCTGATTAAATCTGTTTGAACGTTCAATGTCATAGACATTGTAATGAAAAGTCATCAAACCGATATTCGGTGTTTAATTAGTTATTGAATCTAATATCATACAATGTATGATAATGTAGGTACCTATACTGATTTAGATACCTAATATGAAGTTGATGACATGCTTGATTAATCAAAATGATCTCTGATTAACCAGTTAGGTAATGTTGTTGATTATGCTCCTGAAACAGTTTTCAGATGAAATCACAGCTTAGGAATGATTAATTCTGGTTACTGGTTATCCAGATATCACAAAACATAACAATGTGACATTGGAATATGATAAACAATCATGTTTAAAATACTAATCTGACTGTTATCATAAACACCAGACAGTTATTCCAATGGGTAGGTTAATGATTGTGATTAGTTTGAAATGCCTGGGATTAACCTTGCATTTCAAAGATTAACCAAAATAATCACCTACATTGTCATAATTAAATGGTTTAAACCATTATAATCATTGTTATGATTTGGTGGAAACCGGGCATTATAACGGATCAAAACAGATAATTACCCGTTAACCTGTCAAGTTATCCGTTAAAAATCATTCCTAGCTATCATATAATCAATAATCAACAACCCTAACTAGATCATTACGTTCAAAATCAAGATTTAATCAATCAAAACTAAACCAGAAGGTTAAACGGATAGTTACCTGAAACGAGCGGTTTAACGGACAGAAATACGATCAGAACGTGTATCTACGATTACCGGTTCGTTCTGGTAGTTGTGGTGGGTTTAGATTTGGGTTTTGATGGACAAAAGTTGAAAAAAATAGGTGCAGGTCGTTTTGGTTCGAAGGGAAGTGAAGAAGAAGAAAATAATTTCTTCCCATGCAATCTGATTATCTATCTGATCCATTTGCACCGCCATACTCGTCGCGTATCGCGACGAGAATCAACAGGGCCGTCGCGTAACGCGACAGATCTCGGAACAAAATCAGATATTTAATTCATCGCGTATCGCGACAGATAGCCACATAAGTGTCGCGTACCGCGACGAGCTCAGTCTTGTAATATTTTGAAATTTTCTTCGTTTCGCGATTCCGGACAATCCGTAACTCCGTTTCGCGATCCGTTTTCTCCTATGTTCTCGATTTCTCGCATACTTTAAACCTGCAATAATTACAATCATCAATTTCGCGCGGATTTCTAGAACAACCAAACGTGTGAACGTCATTGATGACGTAATCTTTACCTGCAATTGTCACATGTTGGGCTACTGTTTGGGCAGAATGTGGTATCATAGGTCCAAACATAAATCCTTGGGCTAGACAATAATAGTGGGCCGCCTAGGTTGGGCCGAGTGATGTTACCGATTTGAATGAGATGGTTCGTTCAACACAGGTTGCATCAATCTATCATGGGCCAGACCGAATGGTGTTGGGCTAAGCAAAGAAATGAGCCCACTGTAATGAATTGGGCCTGTTACTTTCTGCGTGGGCCGAAGAAGGCATTTGTCAGCGAACCTATTTACCCAACACCCATAGGTTCATTTGCATAAGGGTTGGTGCCTGATCTAGTTTCGGCCATGAGAGTTTAGCCACGCAGGTTCGTGACATCATGTTCTGGTTCGTGGGGTCTAGGTTCACAACCTAGGGTTTGGCTAGATACATTGGTTTGCCTTGAAAGGGTTCGTGACAAAGCAATAACAGGTTCGGTCAAATCTTGCAACATGTTCGGCAAAGGTTCACACCCAAGGTTCGCCCATGCTAAGAGGTTCGTCCGAGGATTAGAAGGTTCGTTGCTTGATGGTTCGGTGGTGATGATCGTGAAGCATGCAGGTTCGCAGCCCCTGGAGAGTAGTAGGGTCGGCCGTCCATGGTTAGTGGAGGTTCGGCCACAACCCAGCTAGTTCCCGAACCTGTAATGTCTTCATCATCATCCTTTTCTTCGGTTATGCTGGTTCTAAGGTTGTTTACACAGTGGTATCATGCAATATATGATTCTCGAAGATGTAGTGGTCGTGAGAGTGGGTCTAGGATCGGCTAAGGCTTGTGGGTCGAACATGGGGGTGTAAAAACCCTAGTTTTCGTGGTTTTTCAAGCATCATACCTTGAATTTGGCCTGATAAAAACTCTTATCTGCGGTAGAGGACATCAAGAGCTTCAAGTGGACACTAAGAACGTTCAATTTCGTCAAGAAACGAGCTAGATATCGCGATTTGAAGAGTGATTCTTCTAGAGAGAGAGAGGAAAACGAGTTGCGTGTTTTAGAAAGATAGAGAAATGTGAAAAATGAAGTGAAAGGCTTCATTTAGCCTTTAAATACCCCGAGGGTGTTCGGGTTCGTTTCGGTTGCTCGGTTTTCGTCTTCGTTGCGTTTCTGGAACGTAAAGCGTATTTTACGTGTTTTAAATAAACTAAATAAAAAGAGTTGTTTTATTTATTTTTGATGAGTTTCAAAATTGTAAAAATATAAAATATTTTATCTTCTTAATTTATTTGTCGTTTGTGTCGTTTTCGTTTTTTTTTCGTTTCGTTTCGTTTTGTCTCGTCGGAACGCGTCACCATCGTGCGTATTCGTTCAAATCGTCACCCAAACGGACACGACGATGGTTTTTCTTTCCGACTTTTTTTTTCTATTTTTCAGTCATTATTTCGGAACGTTAAATTCGCATATATGTTTGTGTGAATCGTCACCCACGCAAACACTGTCAGTTCGCTATTCAGAAACAACACTGCAATATTGTTTTAAATTGTGTTTCCTCATTAACGGACTCAACTAAACATCATGTTCTCACATTGTTTTCGTACTGATTTGTTGGCCATCTAATTCCTGTCATCCATGGATATCAGATCGCAACCGACTTGTTCTTGTTATTTACTTGCACACTGTTCTCATTGTTGATTCGTTGTGCTAATTGTACCTAGGTTTTCACCTAAACACCACAACTATTGTTTATCGTGATCGTTGTACTTACAGTATTTAAGTTTACACATAAATACGCACAACGTTTTCTTGTATTTTGAATTCTGTTAATACAAACACTGTTTATATACGTGTATTTACACATAGTAAATATGTGGAAGTACACATACCGTACAGACTTGCCAGCCGGTCAGGTACTAGTTGTCACACATCTAAAGGACGTTGAGCCCATGTAACTAAAACTTCCAAAACTTTGTTTTGTGCCTCAGAAACCCAACGGTGAGAAAGAACATCACTCAGCTGCAACTCCAATTCCCGATCTTTTGAAATAGGGACAGATGGTAAATGTGTATCCCAACTTCCACCGAAGTCTAGGATGCATGTCCTCAACATATCCTCTAGGGTTTGAATAGTTCGCTCGCTTTGTCCATCCGTTTGTGGATGATAAGCAGTGCTCAAATTAACACTTGTCCCTAGGGATTGTTGCAATGATTGCCAGAACCGCAATGTAAATCGACTGTCCGGGTCTGAAATAATAAACAAAGGCACACCGTGCCGAACTACTATTTCGTCAACATAGATTCTTGCTAGTTTTTCCATCTTGTACGTTTCTCTGATCGGTAAAAATGTGCGGACTTGGTCAGTCGATCAATGATGACCCAAATCGAATCATCTCCGCTGGAAGTGCGGGGTAGCTTGGTAATGAAATCCATAGTTATTTGTTCCCACTTCCATTGTGGTATCTCTGGTTGTTCTAGCAAACCCGAAGGTTGTAATCCCTAGGCTTTTCAGTTAAAATTTGAATATTTTAATCGCACTTGATTCATAACAAATCAAAACTTTGGATGTTCTTTGAAACACTTGTATTTATAAACTTAGATATATATATATATATATATATATATATATATATAAGGGTATATTTCATTTTTATAAAATAATTATAATTCTTTAAAGATTAATTATAACAAAAACATTTTATTAGTAAATAACCATTTATTAAAGTTATACAAATAATAATAATAATAATAATAATAATAATAATAATAATAATAATAATAATAATAATAATAATAATAATAATAATAATAATAATTCTTGAATAGAAACTTATAAAACTTTTAATGTTTTATAGAAAACATTGAGTTTATAAAAATAATAAATAAAGGTTTCATCAAAGTTTAAAAAGGCAAAAAAAAAACGTAAGATAATAAAAGAACTCAATTTTGAGTGGCTAAAATTTGTCAACTTAGTGAATCATGTGAGTAAAACAAAGTCTTAAACAAAAGTGATAATAGCCAAAAGATCAAGGACTAAGAGTGTATATTTTGTTCTATGCTTTCTTCCTCACAGGTTTTTTTTTCGAAGTCCACTAATCCGGCTAAGTCCCAAATTCAACCAAAACAAGTATCTATAATCAAATTAGAAACAAATGTGCACTTACAACTAGATTGCGGAAGTTTCGGATCAATCAATTTTTAATTTTAAGTTACCGTAATCACGGTTACCATAACCGAAACTACCTATTCGATCCACAGCTAAAAATCGACCAAAACAGCAAGGTTAATTCAAATTGAACCCATAAAACCATTCACGACATTTTTCTGGTTCTAACCACATCGAACGACCTCTCTGTAATCCTCCAAAACTCTGACTCGAACTCGCGTCAAAGCCAAACCGGTTCATCACTCAAAGTTCTTCGATTCGGATAGATTTCAGGTAATATTATACACCATTTCACTCGAATTTAGACAATGAACAAAAGCCCTAAACTCATAGGGACTCAGGAACATTACATCGATCGAATTTGATCAATGGTTGTTTAGGGTTCTTAAGGATTTAATGGGTTCAATCAGAATCAATATAACAACAAATCAATAAGCAACTTACAACCCAGTGCAATGGTTAGACACATTAGTTGCTTCGGAGAAACTCGTGTTTTGAAACCCGGGAGCGGCTCCTAAACCGGGTTTATTTTTGCATCTTTCCATTTCATCCATAGTTTCTTTATCAAAAAATTAGAGTTAATTACACGGATGGTCCCTGTGGTTTACCCAGATTGCACAGATGGTCCCTAATTATCAGAAATTACAAGGGTTGCCAAAAAGTTTGCAAAAACGTAACATGGTTAGTCCCTGGGTTGGATGTCTGTTAACCTTTTCTGTTAACTTTTTAAAAATGACCAAAATACCCTTACCCACCCAGTTTAACCCAGCCCTCTCGTCCTGCTGCGACCATCTCCGGCAACCACCACCACAGACCACCTCCGGTGGCAACGCCTTCACCTGCGCCCTCCACCATGAAGATCATCAGAACATGTATATCTTCGAAAGATTCATATGGGTATCTAGAAATCCACATGTAACATCAGTGCCGGAAACGTCACCGGAACAGTGATCATAAACAGTACATGAACAGTGATCAGGTACAAACTTTATGTAATTCAGTGTATTTCATATCCATGTCAAGTTTCAGTATCATTTTATGCTATCATAACACGATTTCAGAATCAGTTCAGAAAAACAAAACTCAGAACTATGGTTCATCAGTCAGATAATTATCTGGCGATACAGAATCATCATGTGATTATGTGTTAGGATTTTATTACGTATAAACGTATGTGAGGCTTTACAGAACAAAACAAAACGGATGTTGTTACGTGAATGCTAAACCGACGGATTATTCGTATAGGTGACGATCTGTACGAATAAATCTGAAAGTTTAACGTTCTGAATGATATTCAATAATTAGAAAACAATATTGAAAAGTGCAGTTATCGTCGTATTTGATCGGGTGACGATTCGAACAAATACGCGCGATGACCGCGCGATTCGATTTAAACGTTAAATAAATATTTTGAAATTTAAATAATTAAAAGATATTTAGATAATTTATTGGGAATCACAACCTAAAATAATTTCTAACTTCTATTTTTAAAATCGAGTCGTTGTGTAACGAAAACGACGATAAACTGGCGATTTTACGCGAAACCGAACGAGACCGAACACCCGGGTATGTTGAAAGCCTTTAATGAGGCTTTCACAACCTCATTTTCTCCATAATTCTCTCATCTTCAACCTCACCACCGTCACTTTCTCTCTCTAGAGATTTCCACTCTCTCTCTAAGATTTCTTCCCCATTTCTTGATGAAATCAGGTGTTCTTGGTGTCAAAACGACCCTTGTAACTTGTAGATCGTAGAAGTACAACAGATCGGAGCTTCCATCCAACAGATTCGAGGTAAAATCATGTTAAAGCTTTGGTTTTAGGGTTTTGAAAACCCTAAGCTCGAACCCTTGTTCTTACCGGTTTCTCACACTTTCAAACCATAGGGTTCTCACCAAACTCACTTACAACAACATAGGAACAAACCCCCCTTTGATCCCTGGTCGATTCACTCAAAAAATCGTGGCAGCTAGGTTGGAGTTCGACCGGCCGAATGGCCAAGAACAGCTCGCCGAATGAGCACCCAGCCCTCATTCGCCGAATGACCTTAGCCAGCTCACACTCTCATTCGCCGAATGGCTTGGGGCGAACCACATCTTCATTTGCCGAATGACCAGTCGAAGAACCAACCTCATTCGCCGAATGTGTCCCAGCCGAAGCAGACCCATTCGCCGAATGGCTATTACGAAGGACCTCATTCGTTCGGCCTAACCTCTTTCGCCATCAGACATTCGGTCAAGCCTTCATTCGGCCATGACACATCATTCCGCCTTCACACAATCGACCACTTCTCTTTCGGCCAATCATGATTCGGGACATACCCATGTTCGGCCAAGACTCATTCGCACCCCTCCTTTGGCCATAATACCCTATTCGGCCTCTCATTCGCAGGAAACCCTATTCGGCTATCACCTAGTCGGGCTAAGCTATTCGATCAGGTGGAGTTTGATTCGGTCAACTTGTTTAGGTCATGTCCCTCTTGGATATGTGGTGGTGGTTAGGACCATCATTTAAGGATAAGGAACATGGGAGTGCATGCATGAGTTGATCAAGTGAGTATGCATGGAAATTATCATGTGTGTGCATGGGGTTAACACTAGGGTTTTATTCATGGAAATCAAAAGCTTGAGTTCCTTTGAATGACTATGATATCATTTCATGTGGGATGATCAATAATACAAATTCATTTTTATGAGATAACGAATAAAGGTTTCAAATAATGAAAGTTTTACATAAAGTCGTGCATTATCTAAACAAAGGTGGTCAAACACTACTGTGGAGACCAAAACAATAACCTAAAGGTTATAGGGTTAATTTAATTATTAACACCTAAACCTTCGGGAAATCAATTGGACATCAAAGTCTTATAAATGGGCCCGAGGATGGCCCAATGGGCTTAATCTAAGCCCATCATATGTTAAACATTTTTTTTTCAATTAAATTAATTATGTTTTTAATAAAAGAAGTTAAATTGTAAACTTTATTAAATTAAATTAAATGGTTTCTAAATAAATACCTAACTTAAAATAACTTAACTTAAAAATAGTTTAACAAAGGACTTGTAATAATAATGTGGGATAAAGGGGTTTACTTGTGGGTAATAAGTCAGAATAAGTTAGAATTCATAGAAACACATTAGTAATCTAGGACACCTAGTTGCACACCGAGACCAAACCCTAGTTACGACAACTATCGTATGTACTTATCGTATTCGAATTCTCTTAAAACAACTCAGGGATTGAAGATACTTAGGCAACAATCAAAGAGAGCGTATATCTTTTGTGGTTCATTGGCACAGCAACACAGGTGAGTTCATTGCCCCTTTTCTAAACATTTTTGTTTTAAAACGCGGGGCTGAGAAGCATGCGTAAACTGTTTTATTTAAACTGTTTATTTAAATGCTTTTATTTATTATATGTTTTACATATATATGTTTGTTGATACTCCTAGACTCCTGTCTAGGAAATTATTAAACAGATCAAATATCCAAACTTATTAAAGTACTCTTATGAGTAATATTTTAAATTTAAACTCTAAATCAACCCTTAGTCCATCAAGCTCAAATTCAAGAATCTAAATTCAAAGTGAAATCAAATGAACAAAATCAAAAGATCACATTCAAAGGAATCATAACTCAGTGTGGGATCTGAGAACATAGAATCATAACCAAATCAATTATCATTGTTAATCATGGTAAATCAAAAGATCAAGATCAAGAGACTCAAGGAATCAGAAATCATAAATGTGTGTGAATCATTGAAATAATGAAATCATTATGATCTAATGAAATCATTAATATCAAGATAAGGTGGATGTCAGTTGTATAAGGAATCAAGACCACGTGACACACATATAAAGTCCCTTTCAGGTATAGAAGGCTCTTGTAGTCAGGCTATACGGGCAATAACATGAACGATCAAGTGAAATCAATATCAAAGTCAAAATCATGAGAATCAAGAGATCAAGAATCAAAGGATATCCTTAAAGTCCCCGCATGTACAGAAGACCTTTGGGTCAAGCTGTAAGGGCAAAACATTAAAATTCCACTCAGTTCAGGTGTACTCCTGGTGAGTTATGCCTGACATGAGTCACGTGTGAGAGGTTACAACTTGGACAACCACCAACAACTAAGTCTAATTGATTGAGTCACTTAAGGCCCAATCATCATGTCTTAGTTGTACTTAAATGCTTAGTTATTAATTTAACTAATCATTTAATAATATATTTCTACAAATCGTTTTGGAAAATTAGAGTATTTCAAACTGTGGAAATCAAGTTTTTAAAATAGAAGTGGGTGTAGGTAAGAATGCTTAATTATCATTAATATCAATGTCCTATGTGGCTTAGTATGTGGTGGGATGGCGTCTGGGCGAGTCGTAGGCTCGATCCAGGGGTATGCCCTATATATAAGCATACTGAGCTGGATGATACAGGTGATGTTAATGAGGTTAAGGTTGTTACCGGAGAGGTTATCAATGTTACCATGAATGTTTCAAACTGTTAAACAAAGTGTTTCAAATCTTGGTTGATCATAGAAGGGAATGGTGGGTAAAATGCTTAATTATTATTAATATTAATGTCCTATGCGGTTTAGTATGTGGTGGGATGGCATCTGGGCGGGTCGTAGGCTCGACTTAGGGGTATGCCCTATATATAAGCATACCGAGCTGGATGATACAGGTGATGTTAATAAGGTTAAGGTTTTACCTAAAGGTTCATAAATCTATTTTTCAATAACTAAAATACATGAACTCACCAACCATGTGTTGACTTGATCTTTTTGCATGACTTCTCAGGTGATGAACAGGTCAACTGAAGAGTTATTTCTTTTGGACTAGGTTACAGATAGAGGACCTAGCTTTTTGAACTTGCATACTCTTGGACATCATACCATGATATTTTGTATATCTTGTGCAGACACAAGATTTGATACTTATGATGTGATTATGGATTTACATTGTTAAATTATAAACTTTTGATGTAATTTAACTTTGAAATTCTATTTTACTTAGCAAGTTTCTCATTTATATATCACATGCAATGTGAACGATCTGATCATTTCGATTATCACTCACGATATCGCGCCCCGGGAACCTTCCGCCCGACGGGGAAACCCGATCCTACCCACCGGCTCGGGGTGTGACAGATTGGTATCAGAGCCATGGTTATAGAGAAACATAGGTCATTTGTTTAAACGGTTTGGCCTAGACTATAACCTAGGGACCCTGCTTGTAGAGAACTTAAGACTTAAGACTTTATTGCATTATGTCTTCTGCATTCGATCATTGCACTAACCAATATTTTATTGGTTATGATCAGAATGTCACCAAAAAGACAATCATCACCACCTCCTACTTCACAGGAGATGGACCCAGCAGTTGATGCACTCGCAACTCTGATAACTGAAGAGTTGATGGCGGTTCTCCCTGGAATCATCACCCGAATCAGGAACAGTGAGGAGTTTGCTAAAATCTTCCCACTACTCTCTACAGAACAGAAGGAATCAGAAAAAGGAGAGGCAAGCAAGAAGCGAAAAAGGTGTCGTCCTGACAAATTAAGAGACCTTGTATTCTACACTGAGGCCATTCCCCTTTGCCAAGTGGCCGTTGCTTCTGAGTCAGAGGATCGTAAACATTATGCTGGAAAATTTCCCCTTGACGCTAGCTGTCACTATCACCACCGTGCTGAAATCTCATGCAAGCAATGTACCCATTGTGTAAGATAAACCATTGGGATCAACAGTGCAAATCATCAATGGAATTAGTATGCAAACAGAAGGCTGACAAATTTCCTTTATGTGCTACGTGCGGCCTTTATCATGCCAAGAATAAATTGTGCAAACATTGCCTAAATTGCGGGAGGAAGGGACACTGGAGTCGTGATTGTAATTATCCCCCGACTCATAACTAGAATCCTGGAAACTCTACATATCCCCTTCCCCGACACAGTGCACGAGACTGTACTGTAAGGATATCCTCAACAGGTGCTGCACGTTCTGAGAGAATGGTTACTTTACCCACTTCTGATGCAAATTGGGAGTGGGAAGATCCCACAGGTATGCATATTTCATATTGTTATGTTAAATTACTTATTGGAGTGCTAATTTGAAAAGCATACTCCGTTGTGACTTTAGAAACAATGAATTCAAGGAAACTGTAAGAAGTTAGTTGCAAATAAGATAATAGGAATAGTAACCTAAGGAAGTCTTAGGTCAAATAAACGTTAAGTAAATAAATAAAGGTAGGGTGAGTCTTAATTACAGTCTAGTTACTATAGTTAGGAAAGTAACCTTATCTAGTAGAACATTAGAAGGCCGTAGATAGTTAGATGCTAAAGCTAGTATGTAAACTATTATTTCTTCACCTAGAACCATAGAACTCAAATCATTTGATTTAGAGAACCTCGGTTCTAGGATATCAGGAAAGGATGACTTTTAAAACTGTGCTAGAATCATAGCTAAATTGGGATAAGTAGATCTAGAGAAATCAGTTAGGAATGCAAGGCGAAGATATACCAAAGATAAATATTCCGAATAAAAGATGGGCATTCCAAGTTATGGTAATGCTATTCGGATAGAAGAATGCAACCGTGGTTTTCATGAACTACATGAACCGAGTGTGCATATTGTATCAGGATCAAATTGTCATTTTCACTAAGGATGGCCTACTGATTCATCTCAGCGGCAAGACAGAACGCGAACAACATCTCATGGATAATCTAGAGCTGTTAAAGGAAGAACAACTCTATGTTAAATTCTTAAATTGTGAAGTAAGGATAAGAATAAGTAACAGTTGGAAACAACATTTAAAATGGATTTTCGTAAGTCACATGATTTTGGGTAGGAGTGAGGTAGATATACATCACCTCGCAGTTGAGTATAGGATTACCAAAAAGGGTAAATCATTACCTTTATTCCAATAGTACTACCATATCTTAGGTAGACCTCCCTGACATATAAGTTCGATTTCAAAGTTGAGAACAGATTAAACAGATGGTGAAGTATGTATACGGTTATATAAAATAACATAAGAATTCACCATGTGACTTAAGGATCTTAATCAGACGATCAAGATTCAGAGTCGTCAGAGTCACCTATGAAAGCTTTAAGGAGTGTGTCAGATGGTATAACAGAGTGACAGTTTAAGATAAACCGGATAAAATACCTACTACCAAAATAGTGGGTGGATTCCGGCGGTAGATAAATCAAGAAGACTTATTGGTGAGAAAGCACACGAACCAGATAATCAGTACATTCAGGCGCCGATAAAATATAAAGAGGTCTACACAGACCTTATTTGGTGGTCGTGAATGGAGAAAGACGTAGCCGAGTACGTCGGTCGATGTTTTATGTGTGCAAGGGAAAGGCGGAACACCAGAAACCGTCAGGGTTACTGGAACAGCCTGAAATTCCGCTCTGGAAGTGGGAACAACAGCTATGGGCTTTATTACCAAGCTACCCCGCACTTCCAGTGGTCACGATACCATATGAGTTATCAATGATCAATTGACAAAAATCTATCATTTCTTGTCGATGTGTGAGACTCTTACGATGGATAAATCGGCGAGATTGTACATCAATGAGATAGCGATACACCACGGAGTACCATTGTCTATTATCCCGGATAGAGATAGCAGATGTACACTAAGGTTTTGACAATCGTTATAGAAATCTCTAAGGACATAGTTAAAAGTGAGTACAGCTTACCATACACAAACGGACGGTCAAAGCGAACGTACAATTCAGACCTGGCGGACATGTTAAGAAATTATGTGTTAAATTTCGATGGGAATTGGGATTCTCATTTGCCACTGATTTAATTCTCCTACAACCATGGTTGCAAAAATCGCTAGGCGCTCCTAGGTCGGAACAGGTCCTTGGAGCGAGTAATCGGAGAGTACTCGGCCCTAGGCAGGAGTACTCGGGTAATACTCAGGAAGTACTCGGACTCGGAACAATACCTTGGAGCGAGTACTCGGAGAGTACTCGGCCTTGGAGAACGACTTTTACAACAGTGCCTACAACAACAGTTACCACAGTAGCATCGGAGGTGCACTGTTCGAGGCTCTCTATGGTCGAGACAACGGTCACGAGATCTGTTGGACTGAAGTGGGAGATAATTGTGTAAATGGGGCCAGAACTTGTTCAGGAAGCCACTACTAAGATTGCTCAGATTTAACAAAGATTTCTAGCTACAAGAAGCGGACAGAAAAGCTACGCCGATAAACGACAAGAGCTGTTGGAATTCCAAGTGGGAGGCCGCGTCACGTTAGAGGTTTCCCCATGGAAAGGTGTAGTACATTTTGGAAAGAAAGGCAAGCTAGCACCACGATGCATAGGACCGTTCTAAATTATGGAACGTATTGGTCCTGTAGAGTATAGACTGAGACTACCAGACGAACTCAGTAGTGTGCATGACATGTTTCATGTCTCGAATGTAAAGGAATGCCTTGCTGACGAATCACTCGTCATTCCAGTCGAAGAAATTCAAGTTGATGATCAATTTCACTCAAGTGAAGAACCTTTAGAGATTATGGATAACAAGGTTAAACAACTGAGGCGAAGTGTAACATCAAGTGCCAGATCGTCCGGCAAGTCTGTACGGTATGTGTACTTTCACTTTATACTATGTATAAATACATGTACATGAACAGTTATCGTATTAACAGAATTCAGATTACAATACACAGTTGTACGTATTTTAGTGCAAACTTAAATACAGTCAGTATGTACAACAACATTTGAAACAATGGTTGTGTGTGTTTAAGTGAAAACTTAAATACAGTTAACACAACGAATCACGAGAAACAACAGTTTACAAGTGAACAACGAAAACATATCGGTTGCGATTTGATGTCCACAGATGACAGGAATCAGATGACCGACGAATCAGTACAAGAACAATGTGAAAACAGGATGTTTAGTTGAGTCCGACAGTGAGGAAACACAATTTAAACACAAATGCAGTGTTATTTCAGAATAACGAACTGACAGTGTGTTTGCGTGGGTGATGATTCACACAAACATATCTGTGAGTTTAGAATAACGAATAATGTGAAAACCGGTTGCAACCCATTCGCCGAGCCTCATGCACCAGAAGTAGTCTCCCTTCGACCACCAACCTCCGAATGAGCCCCACTCACCAGCCACCTTGCCATTCGCCAGCCATGCAGAAACCTAGCCTCATTCGACCAAGATCACAGTCATTCGACCCAAGCCAGATCCATTCGACCATCAATCGGCCGACTCACATGCACCTCCTCTCATTCGGCTGAGCACACACTCTATTCGGCTATCTCTTCATTCGACAGTCGAGTTTCAGCTGGCCACAACCATGTTGTATGGTCAAACGTTCTCCACTTCAACCCTAGCTAACAGTTTGGCCCAACAGAACATATTCAGGCCCAATATCCATGAGCCGGCCCAAGGTTGCTGCCTTGGCCCAACAATGCAGTCCACAAGACCCACTCGATTACTAGGCCTCATAATACTTGGCTGATCCCTCATAGCCCAATAACATTTCTACTGGCCCACTGAGTTCGACCCATATTATCATAGGCCCAATTGTGTTGACCCAAGGCCACTGTTTTGACTTGGGGCTCACTGTGTTGGCCCAAGGCCATGGTTCTGGCCCAACAGTCCCAAATCATTGGCCCACACTTGTTTTCAGCCCAAATAACTGAGGCCCAGCTTGGCCTACGAACTGTTTTGGTGAAGGCCTAAGATAAAACCTATTAGGCCCAACAAATCGAGCCCAAGGCCCATAGAATTCAACTCAAGGCCCAATGCCTAGCCATGATGGTTTAATTGGCCCAACTCAATTTGTTTGGCCCAAACACATGCAAAAGGCCCATGACTACCTTGTTTCGGCCCATTTAACTCAAATTGCACACGAAAACATAAAGGCCATTTTAAAGATAACATGCATGAGACTTGATTCATTAGTGCTAAGTCAAAGAGGAGTTTGGGTTAATACATCCCTAAGGCCTAAAACAATTAATTGATAATAATAATTTCATGGTTATGGACTAACTATGTAATAAGCTATTTCAATGTAACAAGGACAACAATTGGAATATTAAACTTTGAATCCAAATTTAACAATTAAATTTGGTTTACAAGGATCAAAATATAATGTAATAAGCTTAACATAAAGTAGTTGAGTACTAATATGATCAATGTCAATTGAAAATGGGCCGAATGATGACCGAGACTCACGCGTGTTAACCAACTTTAGGGTTAACACTCACACGCACTCACATACTCATGACACATGCTTACAACTTATAAACAACGTGAAATCAATACAGGATCGTGAAAACAAACTCAATTACAACTCAGAGCGCGTGCATTCTTTTATTTAAGCTAAGTCAACTCAACAACTACAAGGTGAGTTCATATGCCCCTTTTTCTTTAAATCTTTACTGATTTTAACTCTCGGGGCTGAGAAACATGTTTACTTTTAATTATTTAAAAGTTTTACTTAACATGTTAGTTATACTCTGATTAAATGATATTAAATTGTTTATTATCATATATCATTGTATGCATGCTTGTATGATTATGAGATAACATGGAAACTCAGATGATTATGATAAGGTAATTTCTTAATCATCAACACATTATAATAACTTAGTTATAAGATGATAACTTATAACACTTAGTTATTTTCACATGAGCAAATACTTAGACAATTTATATCTAATTATATAACGAGAACAATCCCACACGGAGACTTTGGGATCACATGGATTTCAGTAAATGAAGATCATGATAACGTAACTTCATGGGATTCTTATCATTTACAGTAAATGATGATCATGATAACGTAACTTCATGGGATTCTTATCATTTACACATAATTAACATAATGTAATAAGACAAGTTCTTATTCAACTTTGTTAAGTACACGAGAACAATCCCACACGGATACTTTGGGATCACATGGATTTCAGTAAATGATGATCATGATAACGTAACTTCATGGGATTCTTATCATTTACACATGATTATCATAATGTAATAAGACAAGTTCTTATTCAACTTTGTTAATCACATGAGGACAATCCCACACGGAGACTTTGGGATCACACGGCGGGATAGGAGAGAATGGAATGTATGTTAATCTGATTACGTGAGGATTAAAATGGATTCCATTCGGATCCTATACGCTGCATTTGAGATACATGATGAACAGTTAACTAACACTTTTAATTAATTAAAAGTGTAACATAAAAGTTAACCTCACAAGTAATAGAATAATACAAGGATCAGATTTAAATAATCTAAATACCTTAACTCAACGAGGGTCTATCAATACTTCGGTTTGATAACTAAACCCCTCTTACTATATTATTCTACATATGATTACACAGCGGACAATTCGAATAATTGGGGAATGGATATCTTTAGTTGTATCGCAAGTGGTGTGGAACTTGGTTGAGTATGTGGTGGGATAGCGTCTGGGCTTGAACCTTTCGTGATTCCCTATATATAAGCATGCTTAATCAGGTGATACTCTACTTGTACATATAACTAAGGAGAGGCCATTGGGTGGAACAGGTGAAACAAGTATTACAAGCAACAAATATGACATTGTGAATGTGTGTATGATCAACTCAGTGGTTTTCAATTTACTTACTTATGAACTCACCAACCTAGTGTTGACTTTGTTTTAAATACATGTTTTCTCAGGTGACGAACAGGTGTAGATACATATGTGCAATTGCTAAGCTAGTGGACTTTTAGAAGACCTAGCTTACTTTTGATTGCATACTTTGGAAATGACAAAAACAGTGAATCACTTTTGTATATCCTGTACAGTTCAAGATATAAACTCATTGATTCTTTTTGATTAGATTTACTTAGTTAAATTATGATGTACAATGTAATTTTACTTTGTAATTCTATTTCATGTCATGATTAGCATTTCTCATTTATATCTCATGTGCTATGTAAACAATCTGATCATTTGATTATCACTCAAAGATATCACGCCCCGGGAACCTTCCGCCCGACGGGAAAACACGATCCGTTCCCGCCGGCCCGGGGTGTGACAGATTGGTATCAGAGCCATGGTTATAGAGAAATATAGGTCATATTACTTGAACGGTTTGGCCTAGACTATAACCTAGGGACCTCATGTAGAGTTCTTTTGATATAGGATTCTATTTGCATATGTCTTCTGCTTCTGATCACTGCACTAACCGATTTTCTTTCGGTTATGATCAGAATGCCGCAGCGAAGACAACCACCTGCTTTACTACCGCCACCATTACAGGACTCTGCTCCTCATTCTTCCACACCGACACCTCCAGACTCTCCGACACAACCACCTCCTCCTCCACCTCCACCAGTTCACCAGTTAGACCCTGCTACTATTGCATTGGCCACTTTGTTGACCAGTCAACTGAGGGATGTTATCCCGGAAATGATGAATCACATTAACACCAACAACAGCAACAATGTTGCCAACTCATCTGAAGAAGGCAGCGGCAATACTCGCCAGCAACAGGACTATTCCTACAAGAACTTTGTAGGATGCAAGCCACCTAGTTTCAGTGGCAGTGAAGGTGCCGTCGGCTTAATTCAGTGGATTGAGAAGATGGAAACCACACTTGACATCAGTGGCTGTCCTGATCAGCACAGGGTGAGATATGCTGCTGGATCATTCAACAAACGGGCGTTAACTTGGTGGAACGCTCAAGTTTAGACAAGGGGCAGGGATGAGGCTCTGTCCATGCCTTGGGATGACTTCAAGGCACTGCTGAGGACAGAGTTTTGCCCAAGGAATGAACTGAAGAAGGTTGAGACTGAACTGCTCAACCTAGAGATGATTGGTGGTGGGCATCTGGCTTACACCACAAGATTTCATGAACTTGCTACATTGGCACCTGACGTGGTGCCAACACTGGAGAAGAGGATCGAGTGATATGTTGGTGGATTGCCGCCCTGTATCCGAGGGCATGTGATATCTGCTCATCCTAAGACTATGGAGTTAGCTGTTACTTTGTCAGCATCTTTGACTGACATGATGGTTGCCACTGGGGCAGTTAAGAAAGAGGCTGACTCAGCCAAAGCTGGAACTTCAAGAAAGCCGGATAAGAGGCCGGCAAAGAAACAAAAGGTGGCCAGAAACTTTGCTGCCACTACTCAAACCCCTATGCTCAATCAGCCACCACCGCTGCAAGTCAAAAGGCCATACACTGGCACAGCACCTTTGTGCAACTCGTGTCAGTTTCATCATCTACCAAATGTCCCGTGCAGACACTGCACCAACTGTGGGAGATTTGGTCATACAGCAAATTACTGTAGGAGTCAGAGGACTCAAAACAGAAACAACAATGCAGCCACTACTGCTGCTGCTGATCACAGGTCTTGCTACAACTGTGGTGAACCTGGTCATTTCTCTCGGGATTGTCCCCAGAGAAATCAACAAAGGGCTCAAGCACCAAGAGGAAGAGCCTTTCAGACAGGAGCTGCTGCAGCTAGACAAGACCCGAACGTCATTACGGGTACATTTCTTCTATCTGATTTCTATGCCTCTATATTATTTGATACTGGTGCGGATCAGAGTTTTATCTCATCCGATTTTGCTAGCCATCTTAATCATGTTGAGGAATCATTAGACTCCCCTATACTATTGAGATAGCTAATGGCAAACAGATTATGGTTGACACAGTACTTAGGAATTGCCCACTAACACTTGGTGATCATACATTTTCCATCGACTTGATACCGATGGAGCTGGGCAGTTTCGACGTTATCATCGGAAAGGATTGGCTATCTCTTAACCGAGTTGAGTTCATCTGTTCCGATAAACTATTACGCATTCCTATGGAGAACAATGAAGTCTTGGAGATTCGTGGAGATCAAGCGAAACGCAGTGTCAAGATAATCTCATGCATGAAAGCTCGCAAGTGCTTACGGAAACAATGTGTTGCATTTCTAGCTCATGTGATTCAGAAAGACAAGAAAGCAATCAAGATTCAAGATGTGCCAGTTGTGAGATATTTTGCAGAAGTATTTCCGGATGACTTACCGGGACTGCCACCCGAGAGATCGGTACAGTTTCGAATCGATTTGATTCCGGGAGCAACTCCTGTAGCCAAGTCTCCCTACAGACTCGCACCATCGGAGATGCAAGAGTTGTCCAACCAGTTGCAAGAACTTCTCGATAAAGGATTCATCCGACCGAGCTTTTCCCCGTGGGGAGCTCCGGTTCTTTTTGTCAAAAAGAAGGATGGAACTTTCAGAATGTGCATTGATTATCGAGAGCTCAACAAACTCACCATCAAGAATCGGTACCCGTTACCGAGGATTGATGATTTGTTTGATCAATTACAGGGAGCACAGTACTTTTCAAAGATAGACCTGAGATCAGGTTATCATCAACTCCGGATACAAGAAGAGGACATACCCAAGACGGCCTTTCGTACCCGATATGGACACTACGAATTCATGGTGATGCCATTCGGATTAACGAACGCACCGGCTGTGTTCATGGACTTAATGAACCGGGTGTGCAAGCCGTATCTAGATCAGTTTGTGATCGTCTTCATTGACGATATACTGATTTATTCAAGAACCGAGAAGGAACATGAACAACATCTCAGGACAGTTTTGAAGCTTCTGAAAGAAGAACAACTCTACGCCAAATTCTCTAAATGTGAATTCTGGTTAAGGGAAGTTCAGTTTTTAGGTCACGTGATTAACAGTGATGGTATTCACGTGGATCCTGCCAAGATAGAAGCAATCAAGAACTGGGATGTGCCTACAACACCGACAGAGATCCGATCATTCTTGGGATTGGCAGGTTATTACAGGAGATTCATTTCGAATTTCTCCAAGATAGCCTTGCCTCTCACCAAACTCACACAGAAGTCTGAACCTTTTGTGTGGACCGATAAACAAGAAGAGGCATTCCAGACACTGAAACAAAGATTGTGCAATGCTCCAATCCTAACGCTCCCAGAAGGCAGCGATGACTTTGTAGTTTACTGTGATTCTTCCCATCAGGGACTCGGATGTATTTTGATGCAGAGAGACAAAGTCATTGCTTATGCCTCACGACAGCTGAAGATACACGAGAAGAATTACACGACACACGATCTTGAACTGGGAGCTGTTGTCTTTGCTCTAAAGATTTGGAGACATTACCTTTATGGTACCAAATGCACTATCTTCACAGATCACAAGAGTTTACAGCACATATTTGATCAGAAGGAGCTTAACATGAGACAGAGACGTTGGGTTGAGCTCCTGAACGATTACGATTGTGTGATCAAATACCATCCGGGCAAAGCGAATGTTGTTGCAGATGCTTTGAGCCGGAAAGAAAGAGTCAAACCCTTGCGCGTTCGCGCAATGGGAATAACAATGCAAACAAGTTTGAGAGATCACATTTTACAAGCACAACAAGAAGCAATGGCAAGAGACAATCTGAAACGTGAACTCGATTGTGGAGCCGAAAAACATTTTGAGACAAGACAAGATGGAGTTATCTACTATCTGGATCGTGTTTGGATTCCGGCAGTAGATGAACTTCGAACACTCATTCTTGACGAGGCACACAAGTCACATTACTCAGTTCATCCTGGTGCCGATAAGATGTACCAAGATCTTAGGTCATTTTATTGGTGGCCGGGTATGAAGAAAGACATTGCTACCTATGTTGGCAAATGTATCACGTGTGCCAAAGTCAAAGCTGAACACCAGAAACCTTCGGGTTTGCTGGAACAACCAGAGATACCACAATGGAAGTGGGAACAAATAGCTATGGATTTCATTACCAAGCTACCCCGCACTTCCAGCGGATACGATTCGATTTGGGTCATCATTGATCGATTGACTAAGTCCGCGCACTTCTTGCCGATCAGAGAGTCTTACAAGATGGAGAAATTAGCAAGATTATACATTGATGAAATAGTAGTGAGGCACGGTGTGCCATTGTCTATTATTTCTGACCGGGACAGTCGATTTACTTCGCGGTTCTGGCAATCATTACAACAATCCTTAGGGACAAGTGTTAACTTGAGCACTGCTTATCATCCACAAACGGATGGACAAAGCGAGCGCACCATTCAAACCCTAGAGGATATGTTGAGAACATGCATCCTAGACTTCGGTGGAAGTTGGGACACACACTTACCTCTCCTTGAGTTCTCCTACAACAATAGCTACCACAGCAGCATCGGATGTGCTCCTTTTGAAGCACTTTATGGTAGAAAATGTCGGTCTCCAATTTGTTGGACCGAAGTGGGAGACAACAGAATCACTGGGCCTGAGCTTATTCAGGAAACTACTGATAAGATTGCCCAGATACAACAACGATTACAAGCAACACGTAGCCGCCAAAAGAGTTACGCAGACAAACGGTGAAAGCCTTTGGAATTCGATGTGGGTGACCGAGTCATGTTGAAAGTGTCCCCATGGAAAGACGTAGTTCGGTTTGGGGCTAAAGGCAAGCTAGCACCTCGGTATGTTGGACCGTTTGAGATTACACAACGCATAGGTCTTGTGGCATACAGACTCAGACTCCCTGATGAACTCAGTGGAGTACACGATGTGTTTCATGTATCAAATCTCAAGAGGTGCTTAGCAGACGAAACATTGATCATACCGTTGGAAGAGATACAGATTGATGAGCAACTACACTTCATCGAAGAACCTGTAGAGATTATGGAACGTGAAGTCAAGAGACTGAAACGAAGCCGTATCCCTATTGTAAAGGTTCGATGGAACTCCAAGCGTGGACCAGAGTTTACCTGGGAGCGCGAGGGCAACATGAAAGCAAAGTATCCCCACCTGTTCGAGAATTGAAGCCCGACTTTGATGCTTAAATTTCGGGACGAAATTTCTTTAACAAGGGGAGACTGTAACATCAAGTGCCAGATCGTCCGGCAAGTCTGTACGGTATGTGTACTTTCACTTTATACTATGTATAAATACATGTACATGAACAGTTATCGTATTAACAGAATTCAGAATACAATACACAGTTGTACGTATTTTAGTGCAAACTTAAATACAGTATGTACAACAACATTTGAAACAATGGTTATGTGTGTTTAAGTGAAAACTTAAATACAGTTAACACAACGAATCACGAGAAACAACAGTTTACAAGTGAACAACGAAAACATATCGGTTGCGATCTGATGTCCACAGATGACAGGAATCAGATGGCCGATGAATCAGTACAATAACAATATGAAAGCAGGATGTTTAGTTGAGTCCGACAGTGAGGAAACACAATTTAAACACAAATGCAGTGTTATTTCAGAATAACGAACTGACAGTGTGTTTGCGTGGGTGATGATTCACACAAACATATCTGTGAGTTTAGAGTTCTGAAATAATGACTGAAAAGTAGAAAACAAAAGTCGGAAAGCAAAACCATCGCCGTGTTCGTTCGGGTGACGATTCGAACGAATACGCGCGATGGTGACGCGATTCGACGAAACGAAAACGAAAACACGACACGAACGAAAATAATTTAACAAAATAAAATAAATAACGTTTTACAATTTTGAAACTCATCAAAATAATTAAATTAACTCCTTTTATTTAATTCCATTTAAATTACGCGTAATTTTCCGGAAACGTAACGAAAACGCGAACCGAGCAACAAAAACGAGCCCGAACTCACCCGTAGTATAAATACCATGAGTGAGTTCCATTTTACTCTTCCCTCTCCTTCTTCCCCACTCAAACCCTAAAATCCCGGTTTTGAGAAAACCCACCATTTTCAAACTTCCAAAGCTTGTATCTCACTCATTTCTTAACGAAATTGAATGATTCTTTCGCCCACGCGTAGCTCTTGATGCCCTCTACACAAAAGTACAACGGATCTAAGCCAAACACTACTGAAACTCAAGGTATTTCGTATGCAAGATCTGTAAAAATAGGGTTTTCACCCTTTGGTTCGACCACCTACCATGAAACCGGTTATAGATCCTTCTCCTTGAACCCTGCACTCGTGCAAACCAACCCTAATGCACCTACCTTCGAACTCGACCTGGATCCATGAGATGGGGATGACCCCATGGCCGACACTTGCGGCTGGCCGAATGAGAACCCAAGGTCGAATGGCCTTTGGCCGAGTGTCTCAGTCGCCGGTTGCAACCCATTCGCCGAGCCTCATGCACCAGAAGTAGTCTCCCTTCGACCACCAACCTCCGAATGAGCCCCATTCGCCAGCCACCTTGCCATTCGCCAGCCATGCAGAGACCTAGCCTCATTCGACCAAGATCACAGTCATTTGACCCAAGCCAGATCCATTCGACCATCATTCGGCCGACTCACATGCACCTCCTCTCATTCGGCTGAGCACACACTCTATTCGGCTATCTCTTCATTCGACAGTCGAGTTTCAGCTGGCCACAACCATGTTGATGGTCAAACGTTCTCCACTTCAACCCTAGCTAACAGTTTGGCCCAACAGAACATATTCAGGCCCAATATCCATGAGCCGGCCCAAGGTTGCTGCCTTGGCCCAACAATGCAGTCCACAAGACCCACTCGATTACTAGGCCTCATAATACTTGGCTGATCCCTCATAGCCCAATAACATTTCTACTGGCCCACTGAGTTCGACCCATATTATCATAGGCCCAATTGTGTTGACCCAAGGCCACTGTTTTGACTTGGGGCTCACTGTGTTGGCCTAAGGCCACGGTTCTGGCCCAACAGTCCCAAATCATTGGCCCACACTTGTTTTCAGCCCAAATAAGTGAGGCCCAGCTTGGCCCACGAACTGTTTTGGTGAAGGCCTAAGATAAAACCTATTAGGCCCAACAAATCGAGCCCAAGGCCCATAGAATTCAACTCAAGGCCCAATGCTTAGCCATGATGGTTTAATTGGCCCAGCTCAATTTGTTTGGCCCAAACACATGCAAAAGGCCCATGACTACCTTGTTTCGGCCCATTTAACTCAAATTGCACACGAAAACATAAAGGCCATTTTAAAGATAACATGCATGAGACTTGATTCATTATTGCTAAGTCAAAGAGGAGTTTGGGTTAATACATCCCTAAGGCCTAAAACAATTAATTGATAATAATAATTTCATGGTTATGGACTAACTATGTAATAAGTTATTTCAATGTAACAAGGACAACAATTGGAATATTAAACTTTGAATCCAAATTTAACATTTAAATTTGGTTTACAAGGATCAAAATATAATGTAATAAGCTTAACATAAAGTAGTTGAGTACTAATATGATCAATGTCAATTGAAAATGGGCCGAACGATGACCGAGACTCACGCATGTTAACCAACTTTAGGGTTAACACTCACACGCACTCACATACTCATGACACATGCTTACAACTTATAAACAACGTGAAATCAATACAGGATCGTGAAAACAAACTCAATTACAACTCAGAGCGCGTGCATTCTTTTATTTAAGCTAAGTCAACTCAACAACTACAAGGTGAGTTCATATGCCCCTTTTTCTTTAAATCTTTACTGATTTTAACTCTCGGGGCTGAGAAACATGTTTACTTTTAATTATTTAAAAGTTTTACTTAACATGTTAGTTATACTCTGATTAAATGATATTAAATTGTTTATTATCATATATCATTGTATGCATGCTTGTATGATTATGAGATAACATGGAAACTCAGATGATTATGATAAGGTAATTTCTTAATCATCAACACATTATAATAACTTAGTTATAAGATGATAACTTATAACACTTAGTTATTTTCACATGAGCAAATACTTAGACAATTTATATCTAATTATATAACGAGAACAATCCCACACGGAGACTTTGGGATCACATGGATTTCAGTAAATGATGATCATGATAACGTAACTTCATGTGATTCTTATCATTTACAGTAAATGATGATCATGATAACGTAACTTCATGGGATTCTTATCATTTACACATAATTAAGATAATGTAATAAGACAAGTTCTTATTCAACTTTGTTAAGTACACAAGAACAATCTCACACGGATACTTTGGGATCACATGGATTTCAGTAAATGATGATCATGATAACGTAACTTCATGGGATTCTTATCATTTACACATGATTATCATAATGTAATAAGACAAGTTCTTATTCAACTTTGTTAATCACATGAGGACAATCCCACACGGAGACTTTGGGATCACACGGCGGGATAGGAGAGAATGGAATGTATGTTAATCTGATTACGTGAGGATTAAAATGGATTCCATTCGGATCCTATACGCTGCATTTGAGATACATGATGAACAGTTAACTAACACTTTTAATTAATTAAAAGTGTAACATAAAAGTTAACCTCACAAGTAATAGAATAATACAAGGATCAGATTTAAATAATCTAAATACCTTAACTCAACGAGGGTCTATCAATACTTCGGTTTGATAACTAAACCCCTCTTACTATATTATTCTACATATGATTACACAGCGGACAATTCGAATAATTGGGGAATGGATATCTTTAGTTGTATCGCAAGTGGTGTGGAACTTGGTTGAGTATGTGGTGGGATAGCGTCTGGGCTTGAACCTTTCGTGATTCCCTATATATAAGCATGCTTAATCAGGTGATACTCTACTTGTACATATAACTAAGGAGAGGCCATTGGGTGGAACAGGTGAAACAAGTATTACAAGCAACAAATATGACATTGTGAATGTGTGTATGATCAACTCAGTGGTTTTCAATTTACTTACTTATGAACTCACCAACGTAGTGATGACTTTGTTTTAAATACATGTTTTCTCAGGTGACGAACAGGTGTAGATACATATGTGCAAGTGCTAAGCTAGTGGACTTTTAGAAGACCTAGCTTACTTTTGATTGCATACTTTGGAAATGACAAAAACAGTGAATCACTTTTTTATATCTTGTACAGTTCAAGATATAAACTCATTGATTCTTTTTGATTAGATTTACTTAGTTAAATTATGATGTACAATGTAATTTTACTTTGTAATTCTATTTCATGTCATGATTAGCATTTCTCATTTATATCTCATGTGCTATGTAAACAATCTGATCATTTGATTATCACTCAAAGATATCGCGCCCCGGGAACCTTCCGCCCGACGAGAAAACACGATCCGTTCCCGCCGGCCCGGGGTGAGACACGAAGCCGTATTCAAATTGTAAAGGTTCAATGGAACTTGAAGCACGGACCTGAGTCAACTTAGGAATGCGAAGATCACATGAAGTTCAGGTAATCCCCAACTGTTTACAGAGAAAGCCGTACTCGATAATTATTCTTAAATTTCGGGACGAAATTTCTCTAACAAGGGGAGACTGTAACATCAGTGCCGGAAACGTCATCGGAACAATGATCATAAACAGTACATGAACAGTGATCAAGTACAAACTTTATGTAATTCAGTGTATTTCATATCCATGTCAAGTTTCAGTATCATTTTATGCTATCATAACACGATTTCAGAATCAGTTCAGAAAAACAAAACTCAGAACTATGGTTCATCAGTCAGATAATTATCTGGCGATACAGAATCATCATGTGATTATGTGTTAGGATTTTATTACGTATAAACGTATGTGAGGCTTTACAGAACAAAACAAAACGGATGTTGTTACGTGAATGCTAAACCGACGGATTATTCGTATAGGTGACGATCTGTACGAATAAATCTGGAAGTTTATCGTTCTGAATGATATTCAATAATTAGAAAACAATATTGAAAAGTGCAGTTATCGTCATATTTGATCGGGTGACGATTCGAACAAATACGCGCGATTCGATTTAAACGTTAAATAAATATTTTGAAATTTAAATAGTTAAAAGATATTTTGTTAATTTATTGGGAATCACAACCTAAAATAATTTCTAACTTTTATTTTTAAAATCGAGTCGTTGTGTAACGAAAACGACGATAAACTGGCGATTTTACGCGAAACCGAACGAGACCGAACTCCCGGGTATGTTGAAAGCCTTTAATGAGGCTTTCACAACCTCATTTTCTCCATAATTCTCTCATCTTCAACCTCACCACTGTCACTTTCTCTCTCTACAGATTTCCACTCTCTCTCTAAGATTTATTCCCCATTTCTTGATGAAATCTGGTGTTCTTGGTGTCAAAACGACCCTTGTAACTTGAAGATCGTAGAAGTACAACAGATCGGAGCTTCCATCCAACAGATTCGAGGTAAAATCATGTTAAAGCTTCGGTTTTAGGATTTTGAAAACCCTAAGCTCGAACCCTTGTTCTTACCGGTTTCTCACACTTTCAAACCATAGGGTTCTCTCCAAACACACCTACAACAACATAGGAACAAACCCCCCTTTGATCCCTGGTCGATTCACTCAAAAAATCGTGGCAGTTAGGTGGGAGTTCGACCGTCCGAATGGCCAAGAACAGCTCGCCGAATGAGCACCCAGCCCTCATTCGCCGAATGACCTTAGCCAGCTCACACTCTCATTCGCCGAATGGCTTGGGGCGAACCACATCTTCATTTGCCGAATGACCAGTCGAAGAACCACCCTCATTCGCCGAATGTGTCCCAGCCGAAGCAGACCCATTCGCCGAATGGCTATTACGAAGGACCTCATTCGTTCGGCCTAACCTCTTTCGCCATCAGACATTCGGTCAAGCCTTCATTCGGCCATGACACATCATTCCGCCTTCACACAATCGACCACTTCTCTTTCGGCCAATCATGATTCGGGACATACCCATGTTCGGCCAAGACTCATTCGCACCCCTCCTTTGGCCATAATACCCTATTCGGCCTCTCATTCGCAGGAAACCCTATTCGGCTATCACCTAGTCGGGCTAAGCTATTCGATCAGGTGGAGTTTGATTCGGTCAACTTGTTTAGGTCATGTCCCTCTTGGATATGTGGTGGTGGTTAGGACCATCATTTAAGGATAAGGAACATGGGAGTGCATGCATGAGTTGATCAAGTGAGTATGCATGGAAATTATCATGTGTGTGCATGGGGTTAACACTAGGGTTTTATTCATGGAAATCAAAAGCTTGAGTTCCTTTGAATGACTATGATATCATTTCATGTGGGATGATCAATAATACAAATTCATTTTTATGAGATAACGAATAAAGGTTTCAAATAATGAAAGTTTTACATAAAGTCGTGCATTATCTAAACAAAGGTGGTCAAACACTACTGTGGAGACCAAAACAATAACCTAAAGGTTATAGGGTTAATTTAATTATTAACACCTAAACCTTCGGGAAATCAATTGGACATCAAAGTCTTATAAATGGGCCCGAGGATGGCCCAATGGGCTTAATCTAAGCCCATCATATGTTAAACATTTTTTTTTCAATTAAATTAATTATGTTTTTAATAAAAGAAGTTAAATTGTAAACTTTATTAAATTAAATTAAATGGTTTCTAAATAAATACCTAACTTAAAATAACTTAACTTAAAAATAGTTTAACAAAGGACTTGTAATAATAATGTGGGATAAAGGGGTTTACTTGTGGGTAATAAGTCAGAATAAGTTAGAATTCATAGAAACACATTAGTAATCTAGGACACCTAGTTGCACACCGAGACCAAACCCTAGTTACGACAACTATCGTATGTACTTATCGTATTCGAATTCTCTTAAAACAACTCAGGGATTGAAGATACTTAGGCAACAATCAAAGAGAGCGTATATCTTTTGTGGTTCATTGGCACAGCAACACAGGTGAGTTCATTGCCCCTTTTCTAAACATTTTTGTTTTAAAACGCGGGGCTGAGAAGCATGCGTAAACTGTTTTATTTAAACTGTTTATTTAAATGCTTTTATTTATTATATGTTTTACATATATATGTTTGTTGATACTCCTAGACTCCTGTCTAGGAAATTATTAAACAGATCAAATATCCAAACTTATTAAAGTACTCTTATGAGTAATATTTTAAATTTAAACTCTAAATCAACCCTTAGTCCATCAAGCTCAAATTCAAGAATCTAAATTCAAAGTGAAATCAAATGAACAAAATCAAAAGATCACATTCAAAGGAATCATAACTCAGTGTGGGATCTGAGAACATAGAATCATAACCAAATCAATTATCATTGTTAATCATGGTAAATCAAAAGATCAATATCAAGAGACTCAAGGAATCAGAAATCATAAATGTGTGTGATTCATTGAAATAATGAAATCATTATGATCTAATGAAATCATTAATATCAAGTTAAGGTGGATGTCAGTTGTATAAGGAATCAAGACCACGTGACACACATATAAAGTCCCTTTCAGGTATAGAAGGCTCTTGTAGTCAGGCTATACGGGCAATAACATGAACGATCAAGTAAAATCAATATCAAAGTCAAAATCATGAGAATCAAGAGATCAAGAATCAAAGGATATCCTTAAAGTCCCCGCATGTACAGAAGACCTTTGGGTCAAGCTGTAAGAGCAAAACATTAAAATCCCTCTCAGTTCAGGTGTACTCCTAGTGAGTTATGCTTGACATGGGTCACGTGTGAGAGGTTACAACTTGGACAACCACCAACAACTAAGTCTAATTGATTGAGTCACTTAAGGCCCAATCATCATGTCTTAGTTGTACCTAAATGCTTAGTTATTAATTTAACTAATCATTTAATAATATATTTCTACAAATCGTTTTGGAAAATCAGAGTATTTCAAACTGTGGAAATCAAGTTTTTAAAATAGAAGTGGGTGTAGGTAAGAATGCTTAATTATCATTAATATCAATGTCCTATATGGCTTAGTATGTGGTGGGATGGCGTCTGGGTGGGTCGTAGGCTCGACCCTGGGGTATGCCCTATACATAAGCATACCGAGCTGGATGATACAGGTGATGTTAATGAGGTTAAGGTTGTTACCGGAGAGGTTATCAATGTTACCATGAATGTTTCAAACTGTTAAACAAAGTGTTTCAAATCTTGGGTGATCATAGAAGGGAATGGTGGGTAAAATGCTTAATTATTATTAATATCAATGTCCTATGCGGTTTAGTATGTGGTGGGATGACGTCTGGGCGGGTCGTAGGCTCGACTCAGGGGTATGCCCTATATATAAGCATACCGAGCTGGATGATACAGGTGATGTTAATAAGGTTAAGGTTTTACCTAAAGGTTCATAAATCTATTTTTCAATAACTAAAATACATGAACTCACCAACCATGTGTTGACTTGATCTTTTTGCATGACTTCTCAGGTGATGAACAGGTCAACTGAAGAGTTATTTCTTTTGGACTAGGTTACAGATAGAGGACCTAGCTTTTTGAACTTGCATACTCTTGGACATCATACCAAGATATTTTGTATATCTTGGGCAGACACAAGATTTGATACTTATGATGTGATTGTGGATCTACATTGTTAAATTATAAACTTCTGATGTAATTTAACTTTGAAATTCTATTTTACTTAGCAAGTTTCTCATTTTTATATCACGTGCAATGTGAACGATTTGATCATTTCGATTATCACTCACGATATCGCGCCCCGGGAACCTTCCGCCCGACGGGGAAACCCGATCCTACCCCGCCGGCTCGGGGTGTGACACCACATCTCTTTAGATCTTTCTAGATTTTTTAGGGGCAAAACCAAACCCACTCAGCATCAAGTGGAGGAAGAATCATCGGTGGCTTTGCCGGATTCCTCCGTGAGATCAGACATCAACGACATCCATAACCCATCATACCTGCGATTTGACCAAATTAAAAGTAATAAACTCAACGATTAAGGTTCTGTTAACCGTGTGTCATGTGGGTAGCTGATGGTAGGTAACGATGACGAAGGGATCACCTCCAACTCTATCGTAGCTGGAGATTTTTGTGAGTTCGCCGGAGATTTCGGGTTATCAAAACGAATCTCCGCCGCTGCAGACTGTGGGTTCTCCGCCGCTGATGGGCAAACATTACATAGGTGTGTCGCGTCGGTCGTGGCATTCCTCAGTGGTGGTTGATGTCGGAGAAACTAGTATAGAAACGACTGGTGAGTTTGTTGTGGTGGTGGTGGGTGTAATGACGGTGGTGGTGGACGGGGTTGGGTGTGATTTGATAACAGTGGGCGACTGTGGAGGGCGCATGTGAAGGCGTTGTTGCCGCCGGAGGTGGTCTGTGGTGGTGGTTGCCGGAGGTGGTGGTTGGTGTGGTTGCCGGAGGTGGTATATCTACACATTTATTTATTTATTTGTTTTTTTAATTATAAGGGTATTTTAGTCATTTCACACACATTTAACAGAAAAAGTTAACAGACATCCAACCCAGGGACCATCCATGCTACGTTTTTGCAAACTTTTTGGCCACCGTTGTAATTTCTGATAGTTAGGGACCATCCGTGGAATCTGGGTAAACCACAGGGACCATCTGTGTAATTAACTCAAAAAATTATTTTAAAAAAATCCATTTTATTAAATTCTGTAAGACATTATTCAAATTGAGAAAATGAATTATTTTATTTTCTTATTATAAAATCTAGTTGATTCATAAAAACATGTTATTTGGTAAAAAAAATTAATATTAATAATAATAGACGATAATATATTCTTAATCAAAAAAAAAAAAAAAACAAATTTTAAAACATTTCAAAGCACACTTATTTATTAGTATTTAAAAATTTGAAAGTATTATCTTTTAAGATTTTTTTTTTAAAAAAAGTATAAATTTTTTTAAAGAAATAAATTAATAAAATCACATTTTTACGTTGTAAATATTAGAATTATGATCTTTATGATTCTGAAATTTACAATAAGGATTATTTTAAACTAATGATTTTAAATAAAATAAAAACTCTCAAAATCCAAATACTTTTAGAAGTCAAGTTTTAGTACAAATAAATTTTGGAATAAATTTCATAATGAATTATTCTAAAATATTGATTTTATGAAACTAAATAAAATATTAATGTTTAGTAAATTTCATATAACCTTTAGAAATTATTTCTTAAAGATTAGCATTCTAAAAACAATGAACACTATGCATTCTAAAATAAATAAATTCAAACATTGGCTTTAAGAATTCAATACAATTAATAAATAAATAGAATATTTAACATTCTATTTTATTTATCATATAAGATTATGGAAATATGTATCCATAACAATAAATAAATATTATTTCTAGTTCATTCATACAATTAACAATATCGATAAATAAGTAAAAGAATATTTTATATTCTATGTTATTTATTATTCAATATTAAGAGAATATTTATTTAAAAAATATTCCAAGCTATTAATTCAAACTAAGACTCATTCAAATAGGACTTCTATTAAGATGCCATAGTTTTAGGATCCTTGAACTTAAAGTATAGGATTGCTAAGACTTGAATTACTCAAATTATAGGTCAGTAGATAGACTTACTTCCTCATTGTTTAAATCAAGGACTTGGAACTAGCTAGCATTCTAACAAATGAGTTTCTTCACTCCCTTTTACATTTTTGTTTTTGGGATGTTACACATGTCTTATTCAAACTTTATTCAATCTATTATTCATTCAACCTATGATGCAAGCCTTAGACTAGTTAGCTTTATGTGTTAGAGGCTAGGCTTATACAATGTGTTGATTCTATGTGTGATTCTATGTGTGATGTGTGACATCCATGAGTTTTGATGAATAAATCCAATACGGTTAGTACACTGAACTCGATTAATTAACGAGTCAATAAATTTAATATATATTATTAAATTAAAGCTCTTAAAATTTAGTAAAGAGTATTTTATTTTAAATGCATGGTCTTGCATTTGACTATTTTAATCTGTACTGCTTGGCTGTACACTATCCGAAACGAACGTTGGTGATGACTCGGTTAACGAATTTATTAATAATGATTAGCTTAGCATGAAATGATAAATCATAAATGGATAAATTAAGTTAACGATGAAAACCGTGAATTTCGGTGTTAACTGTTAATTGTATTGACAACTGACTTTATCTGCGTTTTAGCAGGGTAAAATGGAAATAATTATCCAAATAATATTTAAGGTAATTATTTTTGACTAAAATTTAATCATTTTAGTACGATTAAATATTCTATTAATTTTAGAATGAAAACCAAATTTTTATTAAATATCTGGTAGTAGATTTACACACCGTATGACTCAGATTATATCAGTTTTTATCCATTTTGGCCAAAAGTTGGACAAGTGTATAACACTTGTCAAGTGGAGATCAAATATGATGATTTTAAAAATCCTACATAATCCAAGAATGCTTCCACATTCTTACACCCTCATCATTTTCTACACCCACACAAACCAACTTTCTTCACTCTCTCTTCACTCTTTCACGTCACCCACACCCACCTCCCTCTCTTCCACCATTTTCACATCTTCAAAGCTTCATCACTACATTTTCTTAACTTTTGGTGTTTTTGGGTCTTTTGAAAAAGATTGATCAAGAAGCACACACTTTGCTTCTTATATTAAGGTAAATCTTCTCACAATATATGGGTTTTTTTTTTATACAAAGTTGTTCACCTAAGATCTTGATTTCTAAAACAAATGGGTTTTGTATAAAAAAAAAAAGAAGATAATGTGTGTGTATGATTGTGTGTGTGTTTCGTAACACACATACATGTGTGTGTAGTGTGATCGTGTGTGTATGTGTAAGTATATGTATGTTTGATTTTGATTTCATTATGTATGTGTATGTAAACGTATGTATGCATGTAAAAAAAATTGTTGGATGATGATTTTTGATACATGCATGTACATACATATGTATGTATGTATAAAAGGGTTTCATCGACATGCATGTATATATATTATATATATATATATATATATATATATTTATGTATGTATGCATGTATGTGTGATCTTGGTTGTATGTACATACATGAGTGATAAAATATAAATATATTGATATGAATGTATGATGATTTATATATCATTCATGAGAAAACTATTTTTAATGTATGTAAACATGTATATATAAATGATGGCTAAAAATTTGAAAGTTAATCTTAGTGACTTGATGCATGTATGCATGCATGTGTAACTATACACATATATGTTTATACATGTGCAAATAAGATATGTTAATATATGGTTTATTACAAATTTGAGTTTGGAAGTATTTTCAAAACATAAAACTTAAACTAAAATGTTATAGATTGAAGGATGAGTGATGAACATGTTAGTTGTTCATCATGCATCAAAAACTTGTACATTTCATGTGCAAAAATATTGATTAACAATGGTTTTGTATAAGCTGAAAATAAGGGCTAAAATATGGTAAATTTTACTTACAAAAATAATATTTTTATTATATAGGTATTGATGGTTGGTTAGATAATTTGTCATAATCAATACGAGCTTAAAATGAGTGTTTCTATAAACTAAACTTTTGAAAAATATAAAGTTTTATGAAAAATTATTTAGACCAGAATTATTTCAGTAAAATATAATATTTCAAATTATATTTAAAGTATAAAATCAAGTGAATTCAAAAATATAATTAAAGGATGGTTGTTGGTAACCGAAAACACGCGTTTTCGACTATTTTTATTATGTAAAAAGGATTATTTATAAAACTGATTTTGATCAGAAAATTTTATAAGATTTTATGATAAAAATTTATAATTTATGATGTATAAGTGTTTTGAGAAAAGGATAAAGTGGTATATTTGAAAACCATGTTCGAAAAAACGCATAAAAACGCCAATTTAACGCAATAATACGACATAAATATATGACTGATTTTAATGAGCAAATTTTGTATAAAATAAATGAAATATACTTATTATAAAGTATTAAAAGTGACTAGGGTCATATTGCATGCTTGGTGTGTGATTTGGTGTGCGTTGCGTTACCGGTTTTACGATAAAAGGTGGAAAATTTGTCACTTTTGGTATATTGTTACAAATAAGTAAGTTAATAGTTAAAATGGATTTTTAACTAGGATAACTTAGTTATTTGATAATAATATGGATTTAAGAACGTTAACTATTAATTTATGAAAAACAAACTAAATTCGGGTTACCAACGGGTCGTTCGGATAAACACTATTTTGAAATATTTCTAAGTCTAGTAGGTTGGGTGAACAACTTATAAGATAGACTTGCGTACAGACTGTTAATATGTCCTTGGGTTTTAGGACACGAGTAGGATTACTCTCAACAGTTATTCCGCATCTTGTATATTACTAGTTACTTGCTTCGTGCAGTAATTCATCAGCTATCATTCTGTGAGTTCTCGCAGCCCCATTTTCTCTTACTTGTTTTATTACTTGGGGTGAAAAACATTGCTTGTTACATTTTGTATGCACTTTAAATTTTTTATTTATGAATATGATTACATGGCCAATAAAGATACTAAAAGTCCCTGTATCTATAACAACCATTTAACTTATTTTATATAAGCCGTGGTTCATGTGGATAGTACTATTGGGTTGACACCCCCATTCATGGTTTGGTCGCGCCTTACCAAGACATCGTTACATACTCCTTGTGTCAATGAATGCATAGAACTACAACTTACAAGCTAGTCCTGATGGGGCACGTTACAGTCATAGGCTTGGTTGTTGAAAGTTGTAATCGGATGTCATATTGTGCATATTTAAAACTATTTTATTCGAGTCATCAAACCTGTGAGCTCACCAATTACTTTTGTAATTGACTATTTTAAGCATGTTTTTCAGGTACACCTCAGTGAAGTAAGCACAACGTTTCTATTTAAGCTTTTAGCATGGATAATTATGTGTAATGAACTTCATGCATTTTGGAGATTTAGTCTACTCTATAAATAATTGTACTCAAGACATGAAAGTTTATCAGTTGTGTAAGATAATTATGAATATGTAATGTTATGTTTAGTTTCTCGTTAACCTATGTGCTCTAGCCCGACTCCTTACGTCACAATCCCGTGTTTCCGCTTTAGCGGGGTGTGACATGATGCCAGTCAAGCAATCTATTACTTAGTAGCCTAAGATGGTTAGATACTATCTTCGCAAAGGCTTTTGCCTTTGTGTGAAAAAGGTGAAAAGTACACCTAGCAAGCTGGTTGAATTATAACTGTTAATTTATAGTATGGTCATACTTGAATTATCATGTTGTAAGGATACTAGTTTGGACACAAGCAATTGTTATTCATTCATTCAATTTAATCAAACTTGTATTCATGCTGTGCTTATGATACATATCTGGTTAGGCTATAGTTTGCATCCTTTTTATATTTATTATTTAAACTTAGTGTGTCAACTCACCAACTATTCAAATAGTTGACAAACTCTTATTTTACATGTGTAACAGGATAAGGAAGCATGATGAAGACATAAGATAGGCTTAGTGACCTAGCTTAAACAATGAAACAAATGTATAGACTTTTCAATTGTAATACTTTGATTCAAGTTATGTAATGTTTGTTTATTATTTAATGAATGTTGTATTATTTGTAATAATGATGCATTAAATATTGAAACTTATAATAGCACCATGAGCTAATGAACAGTCAAACTCGCGCCTCGACGTATTCCGCCGTCGGTCAGGGTGTGACAAAGGTTTCTGGTGTTCAACTTTTACTTTGGCTCATGTGATGCATTTTCCAACATAAGTGGCAATATCTTTCTTCATACCTGGCCACCAATAAAACAACCTAAGTTCTTGGTACATCTTATCGGCACCAGGATGAACAGAATAATGTGTCTTGTGTGCCTTGTCAAGTATGAGTGTTCGGAGTTCATCTACTGCCGGAATCTAAACACGATCAGAATAATAGATAACTCCATCTTGTTTTGTCCTAAAATGCTTCTCGGCTCCGCAATCGAGCTCTTGTTTCAAATTGTCTCTTGCAATTGCTTCCTGTTGCACTTGTATGATTTGATCTTTCAAACTTGTTTGCATGGTCATTCCCATTGCTCGAATGCACAAGGGTTTGACTCTTTCCTTCCAGCTCAAAGCATCTGCAACAACATTTGCCTTGCCTGGATGGTATTTGATCACACAATCGTAATCGTTCAGGAGCTCAACCCAACGTCTCTGTCTCATGGTAAGCTCCTTCTGATCAAATATGTGATGTGGGCTCTTGTGATCTGTGTAGATTGTGCATTTAGTACCATACATGTAGTGTCTCCAAATCTTTAAAGCAAAGACAATAGCTCCCAGTTCTAGGTCGTGTGTTGTGTAATTCTTCTCGTTGCATTAAAACACAACCGAGTCCTTGATGGGAAGCGTCACAATACACTACGAAGTCATCATTGCCTTCTGGGAGTGTTAAGGTAGGAGCGTTTCATAATCTTTGTTTCAGTGTCTGGAATGCCTCTTCTTGTTTTTGGGTTCACACAAATGGTTCACTCTTTTGAGTGAGTTTGGTGAGAGGCAAAGCAATCTTTGAGAAATTCAAAATAAATCTCCTGTAATAACCCGCCAATCCCAAGAACGATCTAATCTCAGTCGGTGTTGTGGACACATCCCAATTCTTGATTGCTTCAATCTTGGCAGGATCCACATGAATACCATTGTTGTTAATCACGTGACCTAAGAACTGAACTTCTCTTACCAAAATTCACACTTGGAGAATTTGGCGTAGAGTTGTTCATTTTCAAGAGTTCCAAGATTGTCTTGAGGTGTTGTTCGTGTTCCTTCTCGTTCTTTGAATAAATCATTTTATCATCAATAAAGACGATAACGAACTGATCTAAGTACGGCTTACACACCCGGTTCATTAAATCCATGAACACTGCCGGTGCGTTCGTCAGTCCGAATGGCATCACCATGAATTCATAGTGACCGTATCGGGTACGAAAGGCCGTCTTTGGTATATCCTCCTCTTGTATCCGGAGCTGGTGATAACCTGATCTCAGGTCTATCTTCGAAAAGTACTGAGCTCCTTGTAATTGATCAAACAAATCATCAATCCTCGGTAACGGGTACTGATTCTTGATGGTAAGTTTGTTGAGCTCTCGGTAATCGATGCACATCCTGAAAGATCCATCCTTCTTCCTAACAAAAAGAAACGGAGCTTCCCACGGGGAAAAGCTCGGTCGGATGAATCCTTTGTCGAGTAGCTCTTGTAATTGATTGGACAACTCCTGCATTTCAGACGGTGCAAGTCTATAAGCAGACTTAGCTATATGAGTGGCTCCCGAAATCAAATCGATCCGGAACTGCACCGATCTCTTGGGTGGCAGTCCCGGTAGATCATCCGGAAACACATCCGCATAGTCTTTCACCACTGGTACATCTTGAATCTTGATTGCTTCCTTGTCTTTCTCTACCACGTGGGCTAGTAATGTGATACATTGTTTGCGTAGATACTTACGAGCATTCATGCACGATATTATCTTGACACTACGTTTCGCTTGATCTCCATGAATCTCCAAGATTTAATCGTTCTCCATTCCAGCATAGATATTAATCATACTAACTTCTATTATCTAATTGGCACCTAATTAATCTATAGTTACCCTTAATTATGTTACTAACTACATATATATAATTTAACATCCTACATAATTCAAATACACATGGTTAAAAGGACATACCCTCGAAGTCATCCGACTCCGTGTGTACATATGGTGCTGGTAGAGCGTGTAGTTCCTCGGTGGTGGTTGATGCGGTTGGAACCGTTGAAGCTGTTGGGGGCTTCCTTCTTGGGCAGTCTCTTGCGAAATGTCCAAGTATTCCGCAGGTGTAGCAGTGGTGATTGTGTTGAGGGGAAGTAGATGTACTTGCTCTCTGGTTCTGATTATGTGTTGGAAGATTTCGACACCTCTGAATCAAGTGTCCCTTCATTCCACAGTTTAAACAATGGCTGCATGGATGATTTCTAGCATGATGAAATCCACACTTGTTACACTTGGGGTGCTTACCTGTGTATTGACGGAGATTTGATCTCATTGAGGTTTTGCAATAAGCAGCCCAGTGTCCTGTCTTTCCACAACGGGTGCACTGACGACACAGGTTTCTGTCATGGTGATGATATTGACAGAGTTGACAAATCATAAGTTTTGTTACCCTTTTTAGACAAGTCCGGCATGACTTGACTGATCGGAATGGCATTGGTGTAGTTCACATGTCTCTTCTACTTTTTAGCAGGATGATGTTTGTGTTTCTTGCTGGTGTCACCTTCCGCGGGTTCTTTTCCTTAGGTGGTGACAGGTGGAAAATTCCTAACATATTCTTCGTTGCTCTTGATCCTACTGATGATCTCAGGAATGATTGCAACCAACTGTTCAGTGATCAAGGTTGCCAGTGCAGCAGTCGTTGGTTCCACCTCGAATTGAGAAGAATGAGGTGGAGATGGTGGTTGTCCCTGTGACATGTTAATCCTGACCAAAAAATCATCGGTCAGTATTTATGATCAAATGATGTAATGTAGGCAAATAAACCCGGTGTCCTGTGTTTTCTACATGAAGGTCCCTAGGTTATAGTATAGGCCAAACCGTGTAAGTAATATGACCTATATTTCTCTATAACCATGGCTCTGATACCAATCTGTCACACCTCGAGCCGGCGTGCTGGATCGACTTTCCCGCTGGACGAAAGGTTCCCGGGGCGCGATATCGTTGTGATAATCGAAATGATCAGATTGTTTACTTAGCACATGATAAATAAATGAGAAATGCTAACATGACAATGAAATAGAATTACAAAGTTAAATTACATTGTTTCCCCATAATTTAACTAAGTAAATCTAATCAAAAGAATCAATGAGTCTATATCTTGTATCTGTACAAGATATACAAAAGATGATTCATAGTTTTGTCATCCAAAAGTATGCAACACAAAATTTGCAAGGCCTTCTTAAAGTCCACTAGCTAAGTCCCTGTAATCCTGGAGACTAAACATGTTCGTCACCTGAGGAAACATGCATTTAAACAAAGTCAACACTAGGTTGGTGAGTTCATAAGTTTGAATATTGGAAATCTTGATTTGTTCACATGCACAATCACAATAGCATTCATGTTACTTGTATGTTGTTTGATTCACCCATTCAACCAATGGCTTCTCAGTAGTTATATTCACAAGTAATATATCATCCTAGTAGTTATGCTTATATATAGGGCATATGTAGAGGAACCAAGCCCCAGCCAACATCCCACCACATAACTACTAGAACTCCACACTACTTGCAATACAACTATCGATATCCATTTCCATTTCACATGTTCATCTCGTTTGTTAATCACCTGTTGCATCATGCATCGAATAATATAATAATAGGATTTTAGTTATCATATCGGAGTATTGATAAACCCTTTTATGTATTGGGGATGCTAGATTTATTTAATCTGATCCTTGTATTATTCTATTACTTGTGGGGTTAACTGTTAATCACTTTTAAATATTAAGAGTGTTAGTTAACCATTTGATATTCGTTCTTAACTTGTAGTGCATAGAGCCTAAAAGGAATCCATTGCAATCCTTACGTAATCAGATTACAATGCATCCGATTTACCTCTACCACCTTGTGTATCCATAGGCCTCAACGAAATCTATTACCAGTAGTATGACCTGAGAGAAGATCAATTTCTCAATCTACTAGTCAATAGGATCCCGCTGGATTAATTACAATATCACTGCAGATTAATATCACAATTTGTCACTTTCCAGACCCTGACTTGAAGTCGCCCTGTCACCGGTCATACGTTACCGGCCAATGAATCAATACGATCAACATACTAGCCCTACAAGCTAGAGGTTTGTCAAACCTATGGTACCACTATGCTATCGTCGGTTTAGTCACGTCAAACTAACTAGTCAGCGATTAATGAAAGGGGCTTACAATGATCAAACTTGAGTACATGGCACATGATTGAAATGATATAATGCAAACAGATCAATAGTAATTAACTGTATTGAGTTCATCAATGTTGTTTGTTCTCAATTTTGTATGTTCTCGTTGTTGACAAAGTTAAATAAGATCTTGTCTTATTAAGTTATGTTAATTGTTGTGCGAATGATGTTGTTATCATGAAGTTACATTATTATGATTATCATTCCTTGTTATTCCATAAAGTCACCATGTTGTCACTAAGATGTGGCAAGAGCTAGTCCTACTACACTTAGTCGGCTCACGTGGTGGATGATAGTTGTTCCATGTTCTCTTGTAATATGTATCGAGTTGTAAGATAAGTGTTATAAGTACTTGAATTATTACACTTAGTTAACTCTAGTGTTGAATGATGTTATGAAGATGTGTTATCTTCATATCATTCATGTGTTTTGTTCTTTTCATCATGTTCACCTGTGATTACTTCAATGTTCGTTCTTGTAAGAATAACTAAGTGTTGTAAGATAGAATCTTGCAACTATGTTATTCTAATGTGTTGATGAATTATGAAATTATATTATCATATTCACACTAGTTATTCCTGTCATATCACGATCATACAAGCATGCATACAATGATAAATGATAATAAGGCAAGCAATATTATCTAATCATAGTATAAGAAATATGTTAAACATAAAACCTTTAAATAAATAAAAGTTAAGCATGTTTCTCAGCCCCGAGAGTTTAAAATCAGTTAAGGTTAGAGAAAAGGGCATATGAACTCCCCTTGTATTTGAAGTGGTTGACTTAGCTTAAAACAAGAAATGCATGCGCACTTGATTGTACTTGTAGTTGTGTTCACGATCCTCTATTGATTTCATGTTGTTGTAATTCGTAAGTATAAGTGGTATGGATTTGTGCACGTGTATGTGTTAGTCCTAACTTGGTTATCACTTGTGAGTCATAGCCTTCATTCGGCCCTTGTTTAATAGTCATAGATTTCCTAACGCTTAGCCATTTAATTGTTATGTTAATCACTTGCGTTACGTGGCTCTTTGTAAACCTACCCTAGTGTTTACTTATCTTTAGAGTTAAAACTTCCTGTTTAGCCCTGTTATATTGAAATAGTTTATTACATAGTCATCAACTAACCATGCAACTATCATCGAAAAATTAAGGTTTTAAGTTTGGTAATTGCATCAAAACTACTTCTATCTCCTTTGTAGTAAATAGATCATAACCCCATGCATTAAATCTACCTTAATTGGTTTCCATTGTTCCACATTAGTTATGTGGGCCAATACATGGGTCTATCAATGGTCATGGGCTGAATGAAATATCCATGATCCAAACAATGATGTGGGCCGACTCAATTAGTATTGGGCCGTGGTAATTCGTGGGTCAAATAACTTGGGCCAAAACAAGGGTTACGGCCCATGTGTATGTTGTTTGAGCCGTAGTGGGTGAGCCAAGGTATTGGGCCAAAGGGATTTCATGGATCGAAGTGATGATGTTGGGCTACTGATTGGGCAGAATGTGGTGTCATAGGTCCACACATAAATCCTTAGGCTAGACAATAATAGTGGGCCGCCTAGGTTGGGCCGAGTGATGTTACCGATTTGAATGAGATGGTTCGTTCAACACAGGTTGCATCAATCTATCATGGGCCAGACCGAATGGTGTTGGGCTGAGCAAAGAAATGAGCCCACTGTAATGAATTGGGCCTGTTACTTTATGCGTGGGCCGAAGAAGGCATTTGTCAGCGAACCTATTTACCCAACACCCATAGGTTCGTTTGCATAAGGGTTGGTGCCTGATCTAGGTTCGGCCATGAGAGTTAAGCCACGCAGGTTCGTGACATCATGTTCTGGTTCGTGGGGTCTAGGTTCACAACCTAGGGTTCGGCTAGATTCATAGGTTCGCCTTGAAAGGGTTCGTGACAAAGCAGCAACAGGTTCGGTTAAGGTTCGGTCAAATCTTGCAACATGTTTGGCGAAGGTTCACACCCAAGGTTCGCCCATGCTAAGAGGTTCGTCCGAGGATTAGAAGGTTCGTTGCTTGATGGTTCGGTGGTGATGATCGTGAAGCATGCAGGTTCGCAGCCCCTAGAGAGTAGTAGGTTCAGCCGTCCATGGTTAGTGGAGGTTCGGCTACAACCTAGCTAGTTCCCGAACCTGTAATGTCCTCATCATCATCCTCTTCTTCGGTTATGCTGGTTCTAAGGTTGTTTACACAGTGGTATCGTGCAATATATGATTCTTGAAGATGTAGTGGTCGTTAGAGTGGGTCTAGGACCGGCTAAGGCTTGTGGGTCGAACATGGGGTGTAAAAACCCTAGTTTTCGTGGTTTTTCAATCATCATACCTCGAATTTGGCCGGATAAAAACTCCGATCTGTGCTAGAAGAAATCAAGAGCTTCGAGTGGACACTAAGAACGCCCGATTTTGTCAAGAAACAAGCGAGATATCACGATTTGAAGAGTGATTCTTCTAGAGAGAGAGAGGAAAACGAGTTGCGTGTTTTAGAGAGATAGAGAAATGTGAAAAATGAAGTGAACGGCTTCATTTAGCCTTTAAATACCCCGAGTGTGTTCGTGTTCGTTTCGGTTGCTGGGTTTTCGTCTTCGTTGCGTTTCCGGAACGTAACGCGTATTTTACGTGTTTTAAATAAACTAAATAAAAAGAGTTGTTTAATTTATTTTTGATGAGTTTCAAAATTGTAAAAATATAAAATATTTTATCTTCTTAATTTATTTGTCATTCGTGTCGTTTTCGGTTTTTTTCGTTTCGTTTCGTTTAGTCTCGTCGGAACGCGTCACCATCGCGCGTAGTCGTTCGAATCGTCACTCGAAGGGACACGAAGATGGTTTTGCTTTCGACTTTTGTTTTCTATTTTTCAGTCATTATTTCGGAACGTTAAACTCACAGATATATTTGTGTGAATCGTCACCCACGCAAACACACTGTCAGTTCGCTATCAGAAACAACACTGCAATATTGTTTTAAATTGTGTTTCCTCATTAACGGACTCAACTAAACATCCTGTTCTCACATTGTTTTCGTACTGATTTGTCGGCCATCTGATTCTTGTCATCCATGGATATCACATCTCAACCGACTTGTTCTTGTTATTTACTTGCACACTGTTCTCATTATTGATTCGTTGTGCTAATTGTACTTAGGTTTTCACCTAAACACCACAACTATTGTTTATCGTGATCATTGTACTTACAGTATTTAAGTTTACACATAAATACGCACAACATTTTCTTGTATTTTGAATTTTGTTAATACAAACACTGTTCATATACGTGTATTTACACATAGTAAATATGTGGAAGTACACATACCGTACGGACTTGCCGGCCGGTCAGGTAGTAGTTGTCACACATCTAAAGGACATTGAGCCCATGTAACTAAAACTTCCAAAATTTTGTTTTGTGCCTTAGAAACCCAACGGTGAGAAAGAACATCACTCAGTTGCAACTCCAATTCCCAATCTTTTGAAATAGGGACAAATGGTAAATGTGACATTATAACTTTTTATATGTAGTGACAAATCACTAATCATAGTTACAATATCATGAACCCTGAATTTGAGTTTTGACTAACAACTTTTTCTATATAACAACCTATTTGGTTAAGCTTTTGGTGCTACTCCCAATGTATTATTGGTGCTTATATATAGGGTATACCGCAGCCAACCCACCACATCAATAATAATTTGAAAGAATACCAATCACCTTACCAACACTAACCTAATTGACTTGATGTTGATCTATATGTGTTGAATTCAAATCCAAATTTGAATATTCTACTATATCTTTAAACTTTCATTCATAAGTAAGAATATTGTAGACTTATAACCTTTTAGATTTTGTGATGTATCACCATCACAAATCTTAGGTATATTGTTATTGTTTTCTTGAATCATGTTTACCAAACAAAGAATATGTAACACCACTTTCTTTTATATGTTTTGATATATCATCATCACATATCTTAAGTATGATGTTATTGTTTTCTTGAATCATGTTTATCCAACTAAGAGTATGTAGCACCATATTCTTTTAGATGTTGTGAAGTACTTCTATCACAATGATGTTATTATCTTCTTGAATCCTCTGTTTTTGTCAAAAAAAGAAGAATGACGTCCTATCTTTTAAGTTATAGTGATGAATCACCATCACTAACTTTGAATATATGATGTCAAAGGATTCTGAATTTTCGTTCATATAGTTTTAAAATCATCTAAATTTGAATAAAAACAAGGGAGTAGTATCCAAATTTGATACTTTTGATTTGTTAGAATTTAGTTGCAAAATGAAATCATGCTTTGGCCTATAGGTAAAATACTCTCATTAAGATATCCCCAGGAAAGCTAGACTGGTCCCCCGTCGAGGTTTATGAATCGCATTCCTAGACAGGAGTCTCAACTACCGATATTTACCCTTCCAGTTAGTACATGTTCATCTTAACAAACTTAACTCTAACAGAACTTTGAAAATCATATTTGAAAGATATTTGATATTATAAGATTATATATCTTAGGATTTATAAGATAAGATATATATTTAGAGAATTTGAGGTTTGGAATTCGTTTAGCAATTTCAAATAAGTTGAATAGTTAAGTGTCTATTAGATGTTTCGATTGGAATTAGAATTTGAAGATTTAGGGAGTACATTGACATTGTGACATTTTTATTACCTTAGATATAGCAATAACATTACTATTCTTAGATAAAATGTCATAGAATAAAATAACACATAATAAATCAATTGGACTTGTTTAAAACAATAAGGGATGGTATCCAAAATTGAATACCTTTGACATATTGAATTATATAGTTTGTAAAGTGTTTGGAGTGACATGCTTTGGCCTATAAGTGAAAATACTCTCATCAGGAATCCCCAGGAAAGATAAACCGGTCCCGCAGTACATCGGGGATTATACGAATATCTTTCCTAGACAGGAATCCTAACTACCGGTATTTCACTGTTCCAGTTACTACATGTCCACTTACAAACTAAATTCTAACGAGATTATAAAAACAATTTAAATACATATAACACATATATGTATTGGATTAACATTGAAGATTTGATTAGGCATTTAGCCTAATGATTTAAATGCCTAACATCTAAAGAGTTGTCGCGTGTTTGTGAATATGATATAAGATTTAACTTAGATAATATCTAAGTTATTCTTAAATTAAAGAATAATTTATGTTATAATCCTATAATAGTCTAAGGTATTCCTCCATAGTATACCTAAACTATGGGATGCATATGATATTTATATTCAAAGTCATTCATCTATGATATACCTAACTATGAATGTCATATGTTACTTATAAACTAAGGCTTCCTCTATGGTAACAAGATATGCCGTATAATAAAACATGTAGCACATAAACACATAAGTATAGTATGCATAATATGAGCTAACTCATATTTGGGGTTAACTTAGTTATAGACTAGGTCACCATTTCTAATAACCTAATTCCCTATAACCATGGCTCTGATACCAATCTATCACACCCCGACCGACGGCGGAATACGTCGGGGCGCGATTGTGATTGTTCATAACTCATGGTGCTACTTATAAGTTTCAATATTTAAAAATCCAATTTAATTCAAAACATTCATTTCATTTAATCATACATATGTCACTACAAACTATCCAAACATTACATAACAAAATTTAATACAAATAACATTGTTTAATCATTTTAATCTAGGTCCAAGATAGCCTAAGTGAGTCTTCATCCAAGCAATCTAACAGGTTACACATGTAAAATAAGATCTGATAAACTATTTGCATAGTTGGTGAGATCATATACAATTTGATATATATATATATATATATAAAGAAATAAGATGCAACAATAGTCTAATAAGAATTGATCTAAATATATATGTGTTCCATAATGTTTGATGATAAGATTTTGGCAATTTCACCTTTACTAACATAGTCTCACAAAGTCATTAAAGAAAGGCTACTAGCAATACTAAATGTTTTTGGCAATTTCACCTTCAATATAAACAATGATATAAGTCATGTTGATTAAAGGCTACTAGTACTAATGTATTGAATATGATTATCCCAATAATAATAACACATAGATGTACAAACAATTATTCAACACATAGTGTAACATCTGTGCCGGAATCGTTACCGGAACAGTAAACTATACAGTAACTTGTACAGTAACTCAGGTACACTTTACGGGAAACTATGTTATGCTATTGATTCATTTCTGAGTAACATGAAACTATTAAACGATTGTCTGAATCTGACTGAAACCTTAGGGTTTAACAGTCAGAAAACATGTCAGACAACACAGTGTCGAAACATAAATACTTGATTTGATACTATTGGGCATAAACGTATGTGAGGTGAAACAAAACAAAACTCTAACGGTTATTATTCCGGAATGCTAAACCGAATAATTATTCGTATAGGTGACGATCTGTACGAATGATTATGATAGTTTAACGTTCTGAAGTAATGACTTAACAGTAGAAAACAAGAATCAGAAAGCTAAACCATTGACGTGTTCGTTCGAATGACGATTCGAACGAATGCGCGCGATGGCGACGCGACCTGACGAAACGAAAACGAAAACGAAAACGAAAACGATACGAACGATCATAAATTTAAGGAAATAAAATATTTCCTATTTTACAATTTTGAAACTCATCATAAAACAATTTAAACTAAACTATTTTATAAAATCGCGAACAAATTTAACGAAACGCGTAATAGAATTTGACAAATAAATTTATTAAACGAAATTTAATATAATTACTAAAATTTAATAACATCCCAACTGTTAAAAATAATCCTTTTATTTAATTACGAAAAACACGCGTAACGACCCGGATACGCGACGAAAACGCGAACCGAGCAACCGAAACGAACCCGAATACCCGCGGGGTATTTAAACACCAAATGAGATGATTTTCTCATTTAATACACAACCCCTCTCTCTACTCTCTCTTTCCCGTCCACCTCTCTTTCTACCAACAAAACCCACCATTTTCATACTTTGGAGCTTCATAAGTCGCTCAAATCTCAACCAATTCGCGTGATCTTGGTGTCCACGCGTAGCTCTCGACCTCCTCTACAAGGAAGTACAACTGATCTGAGGATTTATTCAACAAAAATTGAGGTAACTTGTCGTTAAGGATTCGAAAACTAGGGTTTTTGTTGTCAATATGAGATCTGTAAACCCTAACCGGTTTAAAGACTTGCCTCTCGAACATAGAACCTTCGGGAACTCACCTTCGACTGATAAGATCTTGGAAGCAGCTCAACAACGGCTCTAAGGAGGGTGAAGAGGTGGAACAGGGTTCGCGAAGGGGAGGGCTTACCGAACCTTCGACAGGAGTTGCATGGGCGACGAACCTTTCACCCTTATCACTTTAGGCTGTTGCCGAACCATTGGAACATTCACGAACCACTGTAGAGCCGAACCTTCGTTCCCGGCGAACCATAGACTAGCCTAAGGACCTACGAACCTATGGTGAAGGACTCATGCAGCCGAACCCTTGCTGTAGAGACGAACCCTTGGCATGACCACGAACCTGATGTCAAAACCGAACCTTACTCGCTTGAGCAACGAACCATTTCAGCAGACGAACCCTTAGACCTCACCGAACTCTCGTGGCAGACTTAAGGAGACGAACCTAAGGTGAAAGGTTCGCTGGTTCCCATGAATGACCAGAAAACATGGAGTCGGCCATGTCTTATTTTCGTTGAATTACACCGGTTAGCCCAGCCCAATTTCTATTCAATCCAACCTAAACTCTTCGGCCCAATAACACCACCAAAACATCTAAACTACCTTGGCCACCTATGATTTGATTCGGCCCATCTACATAAACTTGGCCCATGATTACTTAAACTGACCCATAAAGCCACATTCGGCCCATGACCAATTAGTGGGCCCAAAGACGCTGGCCCATTACACGGCCCATGTCAACACCCAACCTAATGGTTTAGTCCACTAGTAGCATCCAAGGTCCACTTAAACTTAGTTGGCCCAACTTCTTCTTTCGGCCCATAACAATCCAATAAATCACACATTAACTAATCGAATTGGAGTAACAGGCAAGAGATTAAACAAGTTACTACAAGGAAGAGGAAATGGAATAAATCATATTATGGGAAACCTTAAGATTTAAATCTCCAAATGCTTGATAGGATTGTTAACTTTTAACCTAAAGCCTAAGTCTTATACTTAATATCTTTTGTCACACATTTAAACAATAGGAAATAAACTGGTTAACAAGGATATTTTCCCTACATGTGTTAGATTAAGGGATAATAAAATCCTAAGTGAACAAATTGGGCCGAATGAAGAACGAGACTCACAGTGTTAGCCAAATTTATGGCTAACACTAACACTGACATACACGTTCATGAAACCTTACAAAGTTATACTTATAAACTACAATACAATGAATCCAATACAGGATTGTGAACATTACAACAAGTACAGACAAAGAGTGTGCGTATTCTTGTTTTGCTTAGTCAACCACTTCGAACACAAGGTGAGTTCATTTGTCCCTTTTCAAACTTATTTGTTTTACTTCGGGACTGAGAAGCATTTTAAACATTTTCATAAACTCTTGAAATGTTATTTAATGCTTTAAACATAAACATGATCCTTATGTTGAAACTTATGCTGAAACTTGTAATACTTTGAAAAGCAATAGACTTGAAACTTATACTTCGAACTTGAGGCTTGAAAACATATGTTGGATGCTTATGAAACTTGATGCTTATGCTATAAACTTATACTTCGATGCTTATACTTGATGCTTATACTTCGAACTTGAGGCTTGAAAACATATGTTGGATGCTTATGAAACTTGAGGCTTGCCTCTCTGGTTGTTAAACTTTGAATGCTATAAACTTGCCTTGCAAAAGCAACGGTTTGGCCTCTCAATGCTTGCCTCTCCGGTTGTTAAACTTTGAATGCCACAAACTTGCCATGCAAAAGCAACGGTTTAGCCTCTCAGTGCTTGCTTTACCGGTTGTGAACTATTTGAATGCTAAAACTATTGGCTATGGAAGAACAATAGTTGGTCTCTCAGTGTTTGCCTTCATGTGTTCTTCCTAGTCGGGGCTTGAAGAACAATAGTTGGTCTCTCAGTGCTTGCCTTCATGTGTTCTTCACGTTCGGGACTAGAAGACACCTATTATGGTCTCTTAGTGCTTGCCATGGGGTGACCTTCATAGTCGGGACTTGAGGAGTAGACTGATGGTCTCTCAGTGCTTGCCATACAGTGATTCCTCAATGTTCGCTTATGCTATAAACTTAAACATAATGCTAAAGCTATAAACGAAATGGAGGGTAGGTAAGACGCTTAATTATCATTAACAACAATGTCCTATGTGACTTAGTATGTGGTGGGACGGCGTCTGGGCGGGTCGTAGGCTCGACTCAGGGGTATGCCCTATATATAAGCATACCGAGTTGGATGATACAGGTGATGTTAATGAGATTAAGGTTGTTACCTAGGGAATGAATGAATGCTTTTGGGTCAACATCATAAACTTTTGAACACGATGCTTGTTAAACTTATTGAAGCTATTACATGCGAATGCTATAGACTTGTAAACTTTGAAAACAGTAAACTAAAGCTATGATGAAAGATGAATCGAACGGTAGGTAAAATGCTTAATTATCATTAATAACAATGTCCTATGCGACTTAGTATGTGGTGGGACGGCGTCTGCGCGGGTCGTAGGCTCGACTCAGGGGTATGCCCTATATATAAGCATACCGAGTTGGACGATACAGGTGTTGTTAATGAGGTTAAGGTTTTACCTAGGAGGTTTGCAAAAGCTATTTTACAAATACTAAAACTACATGAACTCACCAACCTTTGTGTTGACTTTGTTTTTCTTACATGTTTTCTCAGGTAATGCACAGGAATAAGCTTAAGCTTTTGGATTGCACACTAGGATGCCAGTTAGCAGACCTAGTAGACTTTTGGAGAAGCACATATTATGCTATGGATGCGATACACTTTTGATATCTTGTACAGTTACAAGATATAAACATGTTATTCTTTTGATAGGTTTACCTAGTTAAATTGCAGAACTTTGATAATGTAATTTAACTTTGTAATCCTAATTATCATTTGATTGCGCTTTAGTTATTCTTAAGCATTGATGCTATGTAAACAATCTGATCATCATGATTGTCACCCGCGATATCACGCCTCGGGAACCATCCGCCCGACGGGGACTCCGATCCAACCCCGCCGGCTCGGGGTGTGACAGATTGGTATCAGAGCTCAAGGTTATAGAGAATAATAGGTCATTTACTTAAATGGTTTGGCCTAGACTATAACTTAGGGACCCTCATGTAGAGAACATAAGACATAAGTTTGCATGGTGTCTTCTGCATTCGATCACTGCACTAACCAATATCTTTGGTTATGATCAGAATGCCGCCCAGAAGACAACCGACACCGGTGCCTACTCCACAAGTCTCTGCACCACACTCGTCTACTCCTACACCACCAGATTCACCACCGCCGCCTCCTCCTCCTCCACACAGTCCTCCTCCAAACCAGAATGCAGGCCCAAGCACGACTTTGGTGTTAGACCCTGCTATTATTGCTTTGGCAACGTTACTGAGCTGCCAATTGACTAACCAGATGAAGGATATCATCCCAGAGATGATTAACAAGATTCAGAGCTACGGTAACAATTCGGGTCATACCACAGGGGAAGCTAGTGGAAACACTGGTCGCACCTCAGACTGCTCCTACAAGTCCTTTGTAGGATGCAAACCACCTAGCTTTACTGGAGTCGAAGGAGACGTTGGACTGATCCAATGGCTGGAGAAAATGGAGAATACACTGGACATAAGCGGTTGTCTGGAACACCACAAAGTTCGTTATGCAGCTGGTTTGTTTAGCAAGCGAGCGTTGACGTGGTGGAATGCTCAGATCAGAGCCAAGGGTAGGGATGAAGCAATGGCAATGCCATGGTCAAAATTCAAACTTCTTTTAAGAAATGAGTTCTGCCCGAAACATGAACTGCAACAGCTAGAGGTTGAGCTCTCGAACCACGTGATGAAGGGAGCCGACCATATGACATTCACCACCCGCTACCACGAACTAGTAGCTTTGGTGCCGGAGATGGTGCCAACTTTGGAAAAGTTGATTGACAGATATGTAGCTGGATTACCCTCCTGCATACAGAGTATTGTGCTGGCTGCAAATCCTGCTACTTTGGAGTCAGCCATTGCTCTTTCTGCTAAACTTACCGGAGTAATGGTGAAGTCTGGAGTTCTGAAAGATGGCACAGGAAAATCTAAGGAAGCAACAACTAAGAAACCAGAGTATCATCAAACAAAGAAGCAGAAGGTCATTGGAAACTATGCTATGGCCACACCTCATCAACAAATTATTGTAGCACCTGTCAACCCTGCACCCAAAAACTATGTGGGAATACATCCTCAGTGTATACACTGCAAATTTCATCATCCTACTACGGTGTCATGCAGGCAATGCAACAACTGTGGCCGATTAGGTCACAGGACACAACAGTGCCGCGCTCCAGCCACACTAACTGCAAATAATGCTGCGGTAGCGATTCTTCCACCACAAAATCCTGGCAATCATAACAACAACAATCGGGGATGCTATAACTGCGGAGAACCAGGTCATTTCTCCAGGGACTGCCCGAAAAGAGTACAACCAGGAGTTCAAGCCCCTCGTGGGAGGGCATTCATGATTGGAGCAACTGCAGCATGCCAAGACCCGGAGACGGGTACTGGTATGTAGTATCTCCTCGCTCATAAGATTTCATTTTATTTTGATACTAGTGGGAATAAGAAATTTACCTTATTCCTATTAGTACAATCACATGAGTATTCCAAGAAACTTAGGAATACCTTTAACTTGATAGAAGCAATGAAAGAATCCTTAGTTAATACACATAACATGCGTAGGAAGCAATAGCTAACACTAAAGTTGTGTAACAGCTGATGCTCATAGCATCGGTTAGTTTGAACAATGAGGTGTTAGAGCCACACAAGGATTAAGCAAGCAATAACCATAAGACAACTATGAGCAATAAGACTAGCAAAACTTTGAGGCTATATGTAGGGAATTCCAAATGCAACCTAGAGTTTAATCTGGGAGCGTAAGGAGATCACATTGATCAAAGTTTTCCCACTGTTATAGAAAGAGTAGTATCCGATAATAACTTTTAAATTTCGGGATGAAATTTCTTTAACAAGGGGAGACTGTAACATCTGTGCCGGAATCGTTACCGGAACAGTAAACTGTACAGTAACTTGTACAGTAACTCAGGTACACTTTACGGGAAACTATGTTATGCTATTGATTCATTTCTGAGTAACATGAAACTATTAAACGATTGTCTGAATCTGACTGAAACCTTAGGGTTTAACAGTCAGAAAACATGTCAGACAACACAGTGTCGAAACATAAATACTTGATTTGATACTATTGGGCATAAAGTATGTGAGGTGAAACAAAACAAAACCCTAACGGTTATTATTCCGGAATGCTAAACCGAATAATTATTCGTATAGGTGACGATCTGTACGAATGATTATGATAGTTTAATGTTCTGAAATAATGACTTAACAGTAGAAAACAAGAATCAGAAAGCTAAACCATTGACGTGTTCGTTCGAATGACGATTCGAACGAATGCGCGCGATGGCGACGCGACCTGACGAAACGAAAACGAAAACGAAAACGAAAACGATACGAACGATCATAAATTTAAGGAAATAAAATATTTCCTATTTTACAATTTTGAAACTCATCATAAAACAATTTAAACTAAACTATTTTATAAAATCGCGAACAAATTTAACGAAATGCGTAATAGAATTTGACAAATAAATTTATTAAACGAAATTTAATATAATTATTAAAATTTAATAACATCCCAACTGTTAAAAATAATCCTTTTATTTAATTACGAAAAACACGCGTAACGACCCGGATACGCGACGAAAACGCGAACCGAGCAACCGAAACGAACCCGAATACCCGCGGGGTATTTAAACACCAAATGAGATGATTTTCTCATTTAATACACAACCCCTCTCTCTACTATCTCTTTCCCGTCCACCTCTCTCTCTACCAACAAAACCCACCATTTTCATACTTTGGAGCTTCATAACTCGCTCAAATCTCAACCAATTCGCGTGATCTTGGTGTCCACGCGTAGCTCTCAACCACCTCTACAAGGAAGTACAACCGATCTGAGGATTTCTTCAACAACAATTGAGGTAACTTGTCGTTAAGGATTCGAAAACTAGGGTTTTTGTTGTCAATATGAGATCTGTAAACCCTAACCGGTTTAAAGACTTGCCTCTCGAACATAGAACCTTCGGGAACTCACCTTCGACTGATAAGATCTTGGAAGCAGCTCAACAACGGCTCTAAGGAGGGTGAAGAGGTGGAACAGGGTTCGCGAAGGGGAGGGCTTACCGAACCTTCGACAGGAGTTGCATGGGCGACGAACCTTTCACCCTTATCACTCTAGGCTGTTGCCGAACCATTGGAACATTCACGAACCACTGTAGAGCCGAACCTTCGTTCCCGGCGAACCATAGACTAGCCTAAGGACCTACGAACCTATGGTGAAGGACTCATGCAGCCGAACCCTTGCTGTAGAGACGAACCCTTGGCATGACCACGAACCTGATGTCAAAACCGAACCTTACTCGCTTGAGCAACGAACCATTTCAGCAGACGAACCCTTAGACCTCACCGAACTCTCGTGGCAGACTTAAGGAGACGAACCTAAGGTGAAAGGTTCGCTGGTTCCCATGAATGACCAGAAAACATGGAGTCGGCCATGTCTTATTTTCGTTGAATTACACCGGTTAGCCCAGCCCAATTTCTATTCAATCCAACCTAAACTCTTCGGCCCAATAACACCACCAAAACATCTAAACTACCTTGGCCACCTATGATTTGATTCGGCCCATCTACATAAACTTGGCCCATGATTACTTAAACTGACCCATAAAGCCACATTCGGCCCATGACCAATTAGTGGGCCCAAAGACGCTGGCCCATTACACGGCCCATGTCAACACCCAACCTAATGGTTTAGTCCACTAGTAGCATCCAAGGTCCACTTAAAGTTAGTTGGCCCAACTTCTTCTTTCGGCCCATAACAATCCAATAAATCACACATTAACTAATCGAATTGGAGTAACAGGCAAGAGATTAAACAAGTTACTACAAGGAAGAGGAAATGGAATAAATCATATTATGGGAAACCTTAAGATTTAAATCTCCAAATGCTTGATAGGATTGTTAACTTTTAACCTAAAGCCTAAGTCTTATACTTAATATCTTTTGTCACACATTTAAACAATAGGAAATAAACTGGTTAACAAGGATATTTTCCCTACATGTGTTAGATTAAGGGATAATAAAATCCTAAGTGAACAAATTGGGCCGAATGAAGAACGAGACTCACAGTGTTAGCCAAATTTATGGCTAACACTAACACTGACATACACGTTCATGAAACCTTACAAGTTATACTTATAAACTACAATACAATGAATCCAATACAGGATTGTGAACATTACAACAAGTACAGACAAAGAGTGTGCGTATTCTTGTTTTGCTTAGTCAACCACTTCGAACACAAGGTGAGTTCATTTGTCCCTTTTCAAACTTATTTGTTTTACTTCGGGACTGAGAAGCATTTTAAACATTTTCATAAACTCTTGAAATGTTATTTAATGCTTTAAACATAAACATGATCCTTATGTTGAAACTTATGCTGAAACTTGTAATACTTTGAAAAGCAATAGACTTGAAACTTATACTTCGAACTTGAGGCTTGAAAACATATGTTGGATGCTTATGAAACTTGATGCTTATGCTACAACAATATGCTTAAACTTGGTGATTGATGCTTATGTTGCAAACTATAAGCTTAAATTATACACTTGATGCTTAAACTAAGTGCTTAATGCTTATGTTATAAACTATATTCTTAAACTATATTCTTAAAGCTTATGCTATAAACTATATTCTTAAACTATACTCTTTATACTTATGTTATAAACTATATTCTTAAACGCTACTCTTGATGCTTACGCTATAAACTACATTCTTAAACTACACACTCAATGCTTATGCTATAAACTATATTCTTAAACTATACTCGAGATGCTTATGCTATAAACTATATTCATAAACTAGATGCTTAATGCTATATACTAATGCCAAGTGCTAATGCTATAATGCAAATACCATAAGCTATCATGCTTAAATGCTCGAAATGCTTGAAGTGCTCACAATGCTATAAACTTTGAATACTATAAACTTGCCATGCAAAAGCAACGGTTTGGCCTCTCAGTGCTTGCCTCTCCGGTTGTTAAACTTTGAATGCTATAAACTTGCCATGCAAAAGCAACGGTTTGGCCTCTCAGTGCTTGCCTCTCCGGTTGTTAAACTTTGAATGCCATAAACTTGCCATGCAAAAGCAATGGTTTGGCCTCTCAGTGCTTGCCTCTCCGGTTGTTAAACTTTGAATGCGATAAACTTGCCATGCAAAAGCAACGATTTGGCCTCTCAATGCTTGCCTCTCCGGTTGTTAAACTTTGAATGCCATAAACTTGCCATGCAAAAGCAACGGTTTAGCCTCTCAGTGCTTGCTTTACCGGTTGTGAACTATTTGAATGCCAAAACTATTGGCTATGGAAGAACAATAGTTGGTCTCTCAGTGCTTGCCTTCATGTGTTCTTCCTAGTCGGGGCTTAAGGAACAATAGTTGGTCTCTCAGTGCTTGCCTTCATGTGTTCTTCACGTTCGGGACTAGAAGACACCTATTATGGTCTCTCAGTGCTTGCCATGGGGTGACCTTCATAGTCGGGACTTGAGGAGTAGACTGATGGTCTCTCAATGCTTGCCATACAATGATTCCTCAATGTTCCCTTATGCTATAAACTTAAACATAATGCTAAAGCTATAAACGAAATGGAGGGTAGGTAAGACGCTTAATTATCATTAACAGCAATGTCCTATGTGACTTAGTATGTGGTGGGACGGCGTCTGGGCGGGTCGTAGGCTCGACTCAGGGGTATGCCCTATATATAAGCATACCGAGTTGGATGATACAGGTGGTGTTAGTGAGGTTAAGGTTTTACCTAGGAGGTTTGCAAAAGCTATTTTACAAATACTAAAACTACATGAACTCACCAACCTTTGTGTTGACTTTGTTTTTCTTACATGTTTTCTCAGGTAATGCACAGGAATAAGCTTAAGCTTATGGATTGCACACTAGGATGCCAGTTAGCAGACCTAGTAGACTTTTGGAGAAGCACATATTATGCTATGGATGCGATACACTTTTGATATCTTGTACAGTTACAAGATATAAACATGTTATTCTTTTGATAGGTTTACCTAGTTAAATTGCAGAACTTTGATAATGTAATTTAACTTTGTAATCCTAATTATCATTTGATTGTGCTTTAGTTATTCTTAAGCATTGATGCTATGTAAACAATCTGATCATCATGATTGTCACCCGCGATATCACGCCCCAGGAACCTTCCGCCCGACGGGGACTCCGATCCAACCCCGCCGGTTCGGGGTGTGACACATAGCATTCAAATCTAATTCTATCTTAAACTAAAGTATTGCATCCTTGTATTTGTTTATGACTCAAGTATAACATGTTTGATAAGACATGTGCGACATCCCAAAAATTACAAAAACTGTGAAGAGGAAGTATAAGAAACTCACCTGTCTGTAGCTTATCCTAAGATATTCTTGAATAGGTATGTGAATTTGGAAATTACAAAACACCCTATATTAATATGGATTTGTATAAGTATTTGAGTTACAATAATTAAAATCTCTAAATTTCAAACATAATCATAAAAGACTAAGTTGAACTTCCCTAACCCTAATTTGAAAATAATAATTCTCAATTGTATTTATAAAAGAAGGCTTAAATTTAGATTTAATAGTATTTTATTTGAATATTTCAAAATAAAAAATTACTATGATTCTATTTGTTGAATTATATAATTTCATGTTAATGCTTTGAATAATACTTTATTTAAGTAAAATAAATAAAATATTATTCTACATAATTTAAAAATATTTACTAAAATCATATTTGATATTAACTTATAGATTTTAAAACAAAGTTTGATAGAATTTTATTTTAAGTAAATGACTTTACAAAAAAAAAATAATAATAATTAAATAATAATGATAATAATTTTTTTTTGTCGTGAATTGGTTTCAGAATATAATAATTTCTAATATTTTTTTTTAAAATGAATTTTATTATTTAAATCTTTTTATAACTATTTAAGTTCAATTAGATAATAAATTAACTAAATTAGGCCTGAAAAATTATGAAACTTTTACAGTTTGTCAAAAATAATATTTTAGATTTTATGAAATTTTTTTTAGAATTTTTGGAATAAAGAATAATGATAAAAATAAAAGGAATAGAATAAATACCCAAAAAATGGTGGTGCCGGGTTTCGAGCCTGGGCCACCCGTGGATATAATACGGTTCTTACCAGTTCGCTGGAAGATTTCAGAATCAAAGTTTTATAACACCTAAATGAATTTGCCCCAATGTCATATTATGAACCCTGATTCGAATCTGATTCAATTCGAGCAACAGGGTGATTGTGAGGGCTTAAATCCATAAGGTTGATGTTCCTAGCATCTAACCGAACACAATAAACATAAATCTTACTTGGTTTAGTTACGAATCGAATGAGTTCGAGTGCTGCAAACTATCTTGATCGTTCTTGAACTCGATACGATGATTCATAAAACCTCAATCAATGATTTTGGTATGGTTTTGCTCAAAACACGATCTCCAAGAGTCTTCGAAGTTCAATTCGTATTGTTTCGTTGTTTTAAGTATTCTTTGAGTCATAGTTCGAACATACCCGCTCGGTTACGATCTAAACCTCTTAATGAGAGTTAATGCCTCAATTAATCGTGCGTATAGATGTGTATTCAAGTTAGTAACGCATTGTAATTAATTATTGGATTGAATGATTTCTTTTCAACTGTGTTTGGTTTCAATTTCATGGCTGTCGTTTTCAATCGGGTATTCGGTGGGGTGAGGAAGAAAGAAATCAGCTTTTTGATTCCTTTACAAGTCTGGTCCTTATTCTTTCATAAATTTGCTCCTTTTGTATTAGTTTATTAGTTTTAAAGATGTACACTTGTAGTCCTTTGCATTTGAGCATTAACTTTTTAGGTAGAACTTTTGCTAAAGAAAGTTTATCAAATATATGTTGGTTATTTAACACTGATCTTGTAAAGTTGAGTTTCAATTAATTATTACTTAAAATCAAATTAACTAATAATATATGTAAGGATACAATGTATACCTATGCACACATGAAAATATTATACCTAAACGTAATAAACTTAAGTATACAAATTTGAAATGTATGACTTAAATAAATCCTTGTTATTAATTAGTTTATAAATATCTATATTATTTAAAAAAAAATTCTTGAACTTTCATTTATTTGAGTTTTGACACATTTAAATATATAGAAAAACCCTAAATGTCACAACCAACAGGCGAGAGCGTCGAATACATTTGTTATTAACAAATAACACAATCTTGCACAAACTTGAGAACCGATTGTTTCATTTAAGGCCAATAGTATTGAAGAGACAGTTGTTTACAAGTCTTCAGAAACCCTCCATGTCTTCCCATGGGAATATCATGAGCTTCCAGTAACAATTGAAGTTTTAAGGAAGAAATTTGAGAATAACCAACCGACCCTTAAATAATAAAAGCTGGTGTATAATGAGGAACTGATCATTCAGCAATTTATGAATAATATCTTGCAAGTCAGCATCCCTTTGTAATCCCAAACGAATTTCAGCCAATTGCACGCAATGAGAAGTTGTTAAGGCCAACAATTCACTCGAATGAGGCCGCCTAGACAATGCATCTGCCCCACGATTCTCCATCCCAGCCTTATGTTGAATAGAAAAGTCATAAGGCATTAATTTGAGTAATAATATTTGTCGCTCATTAGTTATAATCCTCTGTTCCAATAAAAATTTGAGTGTGTAATGGTCAGCTCGAATATGAAATTTGCGACGTACCAAATAATGGCTCCATTTTGCACAGCAAAAACAAGAGCTGATAACTCTCGATCATCACCTAATTTGAACCGATGAACAGAAGAGAAACACTTACTGAAATAGGCGATAGGATGATCATCCTATGACAATATCGCACCCACTCCATTTCCAATCTGAACTCCAAAGGGTTCCATCTATAGTCACATAGAACGTGGTTCACATGGGTCCCGGAACAAGGAACGGGTTCATGATTCACTAGAGGTCATGAATTAAGTTCGCGTGGGGGTATGTTCATTCCGGTACGATCTAGTTTGGTGTACCAATAATTTTGGTTCGTTACATACATCATCATCATCGTACTCAGTATGTCCCACCATTAGCAAAGCTAATGTAAGGTCTAAGGAGGGTAAGATGTAAACAACCTTACCTCTACTTTAGAGGAATAGAGAGGCTGCTTCCAATCAAACTGTGACATATCACAAATTTCAGGGTAGAATCATAACTCGAAAATAAAGAAAATGAGTGTAAGCGAAATTTCGAAACGAGGCTCCGATTTCAAGATACACTAAGTCGAATATAACGTAAATAAGACATCAGATATTTTTAACTCTTCAGGTCTTGAAATTATAATGGTTGGAAAGAGCTCGAAAAATCGTTAACGTGGTACTTTCTTCAGGTCTTGAAATTATAATGATATGGTGACACCGGCATACTAGCATATCAAGACGTACATTGAGGGACTACCTCCTCAAATTCAGGGAATGGTACTTTCTGCTGATCCCATCACCCTGCAACAAGCTGTTCGACTAGCCTAGCGACCCACTGACTCGGTTGTTGCACAAGGACTCTTACCACCTTGTGGTGCAATAACCAAAACCTCAGAAAACATACGCAAATGGGGTACCTCCCTGAGAAAACCCTCCACTCTTCAACCACCACCGCAACAACGTAAGTTTGGGTCACCCCAAGCTTACAACCCTCCTATCCCAACCACTCAGAACCAAGGAGCCTACGCAGGCAAGCATCCCAAGTGCAGTAAATGTCCCATCATGCTTTGGGACATCTTAATTAATGATTTGGTTATGGTCATGGTTTGAGTAGGAATGCTTGTACATTAAAGATTTAAATTACGTTTTGATTGGTATTGAAGGAAAACCGGTCACAACAAGCTTTGATCTTCTTTATTGTTCGAGCCTTCGATCTTCTTTTGTTGTTCTAGCGTTTATGTTTGGACTTTTAAATACTTGACTTAATTTGTTTAGGTTTATTTTTTAAATTATTTGAAGTATTATATTGAATTACTGATATTGATGTGTATATATAATAGATATTTTTAATATTACATACAAAAATTCCAATCCGCTTAGCGCTTAATCCTGATTAATCCTTAGGCGATACCTCACAGCCAGGCTAGCACCTAGCGTCTTCTACAACGATGATATGTAACACCTTTTGATGAGTTTGATAATTCTGCAATAGAATCTGACACAAATTTGCTTAAAGAAGTTAGAATTTCACCAATCCAATAACACAATTATGCAAAAGCTCATACATAATCATCATTAAACAATCAAAAGAAACCATACATAACCATAATTAAATAGTCAAAAGAAATCATAATCATCCAAAGAAATCATTCATAACCCTTCTAAAAACAATCAAAAGCATAAATTCTTACATAACCATCAATAGGAATCATACATAAACATCAAATGAAACCGTCCCAAAAGCTTAAACATTTACGTAACAATCAAATAGCATCAGTCACATGATTACACAATATAATGGGGTATCCTTCAATAACATATTATAAAAACCAAATGCAGCTTACAATTTATAATTCGTTGCATATGTAAAGGATGAGTATACATAGAATGTGTATTTTACAACCATATAAACTATTCTTAGAAATCAAGTTTTGAAACATGTAAACATCCCAATACATACGAAACAGGCTTGGATTCAAATATCATACGAAACAGTAACCCTAAAAAAGGGAAAATGAAAAGGAAACACTTACCTGGATCAAGTGAGAACCCCGACTTTGATAATCAAAATCCCGACCGAAGCATACGCGATTTAAAATCAAACAAACGATGGCCAAAATCACAATTCATGTTTTAGGGTTCAACAATTCCGATTCATGTATTAGGGTTCAGAAAATTCTAAATGATGCTCACTCGCTCCAACTCCGATTCACATTGTAGGGTTCAACAATTCGCTAATCTTCGATTGAAATCACGATTTAGGGTTCATAGTCATTCAACTTCCGAATTTGGTTCGCGAACCAAGAACGATCCAATACGCTATCGAATTCGAATAGGATCGAAATGATCCACTTCTAAAACTGCGGTGATTATGGAGAATTATGTAACTATGTTTCCGTCGGCTATGTAGCTAGCTTTAGTTCATTGACTAAGACTTCTAAGATGAAATTGTGAGTTGAGCCACCATCCACTAGTAAAATACATCCACTGACTGAATTAATTCGTGAATCTTCATAGTAGCGGGATGTGATTTGCCAAGGATGACGCATAAACTTATCCTAGCTACCTCATGATTAACTTCATCCCCCTCTATAACACTAGAATTATTTGTCTCTTCTGGTTCATCTTCAATTTCCAGCAGCTTAAGTGTCCCAGTTTTGTACCTATGGCCTGGGCCATACTTGTCTCCACAACGGAAACACTCACCTTTGAGATATCAAGCCAGTTTTTCAGAATCTGAGATCCTGAAGGGAGCTTTATGTGTTATTTGTTGAGCTAACACCGGAGATACTGGTTCCGATTCTCCTTGGTTGGCCTTAAGTCTTAACCAATTGGGTACCCATCGAAAATTTGCTAGATCGAGTGTTGCAGATTTTTCGATTCACACTCCAAAGCGATGCTCATGGCTTTGTACATTGTTCTGGGTTTATGAATCCAAACATTTGCTTTAACTTCTTCTATCAGCCCATTAAAAAACACACCCAATAAACAGTGATCAGGCCAGTTGCCCACCCGTACTCATCTCTTTGCAAATTCATGTTGGTAAGCTTAACCAAATCAATTTGTTTAATACCACACAGATGTTCATTGGGAGCTGCCCCTTACTTGGTGGAACGCGAACTTTCAAAACATAGGGCTGGATGCAGCCAATGCCCTACTTTGGGAAGAGTTCAAGCGGATGATGAGCTGCGAATACTGTCTTCATGGTGAAGTGCAGAAGCTGGAAATTGAATTCTGGAACCACAAGATGGTTGGTTCCGAGATCGAGACATACACTGCTTGATCGTATGAACCGGCACACCTATTCCCGAATATGGTAACACCTGCATACTAGCATATCGAGAAGTACATCGAGGGACTACCTCCTCAAATTCAGGGAATGGTACTTTCTGCTGATCCCATCACCCTGCAACAAGCTGTTCGACTAGCCCAGCGACTCACGGACTCGGTTGTTGCACAAGGACTCTTACCACCTTGTGGTGCAATAACCAAAACCTCAGAAAACATACGAAAATGGGATACCTCCCTGAGAAAACCCTCAAGTCTTCAACAACCACAGCAACAACGTAAGTTTGGGTCACCCCAAGCTTACACCCCTCCTATCCCAACCACTCAGATGCAAGGAGCCTACGCAGGCAAGCATCCCAAGTACAGTACATGTCCTTGGTTATGGTCATGGTTTGAGAAGGAGTGTTGTACATTAAAGATTTGAATTACGTTTTGATTGGTATTGAAGGAAAACCGGTCACAGAAGCTTTGATCTTCTTTATTGTTCGAGCCTTCGATCTTCTTTTGTTGTTTAAGTGTTTATGTTTGGACTTTTAAATACTTGACTTAATTTGTTTAAGTTTATTTTTTTTAAATTATTTGAAGTATTATATTGAATTATTGATATTGATGTGTATATATAATAGATATTTTTAATATTACATACAAAAATTCTAATCCGCTTAGAGCTTATTAAGCCTGATTAATCCCTAGGCGATACCTCGCCGCCAGACTAGCACCTACCGTCTTCTACAACGATGATATGTAACACCCCGATCGATGGCGGAAACATCGGGGCTCCACGAAGTGTAGATTGTTCATAGCACAATGTATAAAGTTGTAAATAGTTCAAACATTAAACTCAAACATTTATTACATTGTTTCAAATGAACAAACCCTAACTATTACATCCATTCAATTTTAATACATCAATTACAAATTAAATGAAAACGAATCCAAGCTCAACATATATGGTTAACTGGAATTTCCACCTGAAACTTGTTTAAAATCAAGTGTCAACTACGTATAATTGGTGAGTTTCTTAGGTTTGTTCACTCACACCAAACTATGTTTACAAAAATATTATAAATGATGTCTTATGTGAAATCAAAGCACAATGAACATAGTCAAATGAACTAGCAAGTAAAGCATATCAACTGATGTTAACAAATGATATTCTGACCACGTTCTAGCATTCCTAATAATGTTGAAGTAGTAAACTATCACCGTAGGCCTTCCCCACAGGGTCGATCAAACATGTGTGGGATGGTCGGTCCAATAGATCTATCATAGTCACTATGGGTGATCAAGGCATATTCTAAGCTAAAGTTCAGTAACTATAATGTCATTAAAATAAGTTCACAAGAAAATGATAATAGATAAGTTGCATGTTTCACCCCAAAAGTTCAGAATAAGTAAAAGATGGACTATGAAGACTCACCTTTTGCTAAGTTTGATAATTCTTCAATGGAATCTGACACAAATTTGCTGAACGAAGTTAGATTTTCACCAATTCAATAACACAATTATGCAAAAGCTCATACATAATCATCATTAAACAATCAAAAGAAACCATACCTAACCATAATTAAATAGTCAAAAGAAATCATAATCATCCAAAGAAATCATTCATAACCCTTCTAAAAAAAATCAAAAGCATTTATTCTTACATAACCATCAATAGGAGTCATACATAAACATCAAATGAAACCGTCCCAAAAGCTTAAACATTTACGTAACAATCAAATAGCATCAGCCACATGATTACACAATATAATGGGGTATCCTTCAATAACATAATACAAAAACCAAATGCAGCTTACAATTTATAATTCGTTGCATATGTAAAGGATGAGTATACATAGAATGTGTATTTTACAACCATATAAACAATTCTTAGAAATCAAGTTTTGAAACATGTAAACTTCCCAATACATACGAAACTGGCTTGGATTCAAATATCATACGAAACAGTAACCCTACAACAACAGCTACCACACCAGCATCAAGGCAGCGCCTTTTGTGGCACTCTATGGCAGGAAATGCCGATCACCGATTTGTTGGGCGGAAGTGGGCGACAGCTAACTTACTGTCCCGGAACTTGTGCATGAAACAACCGAGAAAATCTTACAAATTAGAAACCGCAAGGCAACAGCTCGCGATCGTCAAAAGAGCTATGCCGACAAACGCCGAAAACCTCTGGAATTTCAGGTAGGAGACAAAGTCCTTCTAAAAGTCTCACCCTGGAAAGGCGTCATTCGTTTTGGTAAACGAGGAAAACTGAACGCACGGTATATTGGACCTACGGTATATTGGACCTTTCGAGATCCTGAAGAGGATTGGTCCGGTGGCATACCAACTCATCTTACCAGCCGAACTCGACGGAGTTCACAATGTATTTCATGTCTCGAACCTAAAGAAATGTTTATCAGATGAGACACTTATAGTTCCACTGGATGAGATCCATATGGATGAACAACTACGGTTCGTAGAAGAGCCGGTAGAGATCATGGACCGTGAGGTCAAACAACTTAAACAAAGTAAGATTCCTATTGTCAAAGTCCGATGGAACTCGAAACACGGACCTGAATTCACGTGGGAGCGTGAAGATCAGATAATGCGCAAATATCCCCATCTCTTCAAGCAGGCAACGTCGAACGTCGACAACAACAAATAAATTTCGGGACGAAATTCCTTTCAACAAGGGGATGATGTGACAACCAGAAAATTTTTGTATCTTCAAACACTTTTGCTTCTCAAACACTACCAACTACAGCCAAATTTCGGGACGAAATTTCTTTCAACAAGGGGATGATGTGACACCCGGCAATTTCAGGTAAATTGCAACTCTTATATTCTTTACATTTCACATTCATACTTGTTGCATTTCATTTAATGATGTTGAACACAAACAACTACGAAACGATAGTTCGAGGAACTATCGAATCGTACATTGCACGTTGGTTTTGGAAACCAAGTGTGGCAAAGACAACACTAACACAAAACAATAATTCAGGGAAATATTGAATTGTGCATTACATGTTGATTAGGATTAATCAAGCGTGCAAACACTTCGTAAAACACGAACACAAATTATCGAAGATAATTCGAGGAATTATCGAAACACACACAAGTCTCACGAACGTTGGTGATCAATCAAACTTATGTGCTAATTTATGTTTATGTGCAAAACATGCGATATACGTTTAGGATAAACGTTAGGAATCTGGTACGAGCGAAATCGAATCATCGAAATCGAAAAACATGACAAATGGACCCGTCGCGGTACGCGACAAACCCATTGCGAAAGGCTTCGTGGTACGCGAAGAAAACCGGTAGTCGAGACTCCCGAATCCCATCGCAATACGCGATAAACATTTTGATCGGCCTTCGCAGTACGCGAAGGCCATGCAGATCAAAAATTCTATAAAACTTAACCCCATTCATTTCTGTCCGATTTCTTCCATTTTCCCCGACTTTCTTCACCACATCTCGACCAAAAATCTCTGTAAACAGCCCTCAAACCGTATGGGATTCATATTGAAGCCACCATTGGGAGATTTGAAGGTATTAGAGCCCAAGGAGAAGTATCAGGAGCCACCCACAAGCCAAGATCTTAACATCAGCCTTTGTTCGAGCTTCCAGAACCTGTTCTACCACGGATTTAAGCATCTAAGGTAGTTTTACATGTTTAGTTGTTGTTAGATCGTACATGCAATGGGTAAAAACCCACATGCAACTCCATACGGTTATTGTGCACGAATGTGTTGGTGATTTGATATGTATTTGTTGTAAATCTACTGATTTTAGTGATTAGATATGTTAGATTTGAGTTTTGGTTAAGTTATGTTTGACTTGGTGATGATTTGGGCAAACTTGCCATAAAAGGAAACTTTTATGTGCAAGTCTAGGATTTGAGATAATCTAGACATGTTAGACATGTCTAGATGTTGTTAAATGTGTATTGGAGTGTTTAGAAACACATTTGGATACTTGATTTTGTCAAAAACATGGTTTTATAGAAACTTACTATAAAAGGAAACTTTTAAAAATCAAAAGAGGGCTTTTGATGTTTTTGAATGATTTGATGAACTTTGATGTGACAATCCAGCAATTCCGAATTAACCTCGTTAACTAAAGGTTAACAAAATCGGAATGAAATTTCGCAATATTGAACTAGAGGGACTCTTGGTGAACAAAAACAGTTTCAAATTAATTAAACTACAAGGTGTAGTCTTGAAATTATGTCAAAGTATGGAATTTTGACTTTGGATAGTCAAAATTCGGATTTCTTCCAATTGAAACTGAAATTGGATGATTAATCCGTAGAATTGATAAATTAGACACTCAAGAGTATCACATTAATGATCATTATCATTAATCATCCGTTATTAGATCATCAATAGTCGAAATCATCAATAATGTGAACCAAGAGTTGAAACCGAAACCCTTCATTATCAAAATCATTCATCCCAATCATAAATCATGAAATTGGCATTCCAGAAACTGTATTCGGCATCTTCAGAGGAATTGTCACTCAACAATTTAAACTATCAAGCATTAGGAGAAGGATTCGATTGGAGGTTCGACCGCATCACAAGCTTGTAGTCGAGATACATCAATTCGAAGTGAAAGCAGGTAATTATTAACATCTACACAGTACTTCTATCTTGTCTAAGCAAACACACAAGGTAATGGAACCATTGAATCACGAATTGATCACGGTTGATAGCTAGGGTTCATTGTTTGAACCGATTTGGGGGTTGCGTATTAAATGGATTTGTTAATCAAATTAATGTATGTAGAAAGTTGCAGAGAATCCCGATTAAGCTATAACATAAATCAATTTCTGATAATAACATCGATTTGATGAACGTTGAGTTTTAGGGTTCATAATGCAAAGCGTTTTGGGGGTTTAGATTAAAACGTGTTCTATATTCAAATTGAATTGCATAGAAAGTTTCAGAAGGATACGACTAAGCTAATCTCCATGAGTATTTCGTCTATAGGCATCGAATTGATTGATTTCTAGTTTCTAGGGCTTGTTATAAGAACGAAATTGGGATTTTGATTCAAATGAGTTTAAGAATGAAATTAATCGTTACAATTAGTTTCAGAAAGCCCCGAGGAAGGATAACCATATGTTATTTACATTTAACAACAACGAATTTCATGAATTCGATTGTTAGGTTTCTTTAACATAAACGAGCTAGGGTTTTTGATTCAAATGAGATCAATAGTCAAAATTAAGATTACAGATAGCTTCGAAATCATTGTTTTATTGAAAACCCTATGATTGTGCAGATTAATATTATCGAATTCGATACAGTCGATCTAAGGAATTTAGAACTTGAGTTCAACATGGGTAAACCCAAATAAATCGAGTTATAGTGAATGATTTTTGAAATTGAAACCATTTATAGGGTCGAATGGATTTCAGAAACAAAACCTCATGGGTTTAGGTTCGATCAGGATTCGAATTTGGGGTCAATTGGGTGTGGATTGCTTCGGTGATGGTTTAACAAAAGGGAACTGATCGATTGAGGCTTAAAACTATTAATCCGAGAAGTCTAATGTGATTCCCTAGCGGGCTGGACTGGTAAGGAGTGTGTGTTGGGAGTGGAGGGTCACGAGTTCGAACCCGGGGCTCCACTGGTTTTTGACATTTAAACCAATTTTTGGTATTTTGATCATATCTCATTCGTTTTAACTCCGTTTTGACCCGTTAGAATTGCGTTAGAACCAGAATTTCATTTCGAACATATTAGAATATTAAATTTCACATTTTAACACGAAAACGTAATCGCGTATGATTACGCTTGTTTAAATAAAATCATAATCGATGATGTGATTTTATTAAATTATTTTAAAGTCACGCGTACTCTTGTATGCATATTTCCAACAAGTCAAACATACGTGTGTTGACACGTATGTGATTTCGAGCACAAAACGACATTCCGAATAACACTAGGTTATTGTTAAAAACAGGTTCTTCGTAGGAGGACTTTCTACACGAGTTTAAGTGTGTTTGATTATTCTGCAACAATCAAAGGTGCGTACACGGCCCCTTTTCTTATTTTAACTGTTTTGGGGGAGAAAACATGTGCAAACAAACATTTTAGATACATATCACTTGCATGAGTTAGCTGTTTACATTGAGTGCAAACATAGCATTACAAGTCCTTACACTTCGAACCGTTTAGTTTGCCGTAGTGCAAAGCGTGGTAGTTGGAAATAGATCTATTAGGTTTGACAAACCTCACTTGGTAGATGGGATCTACGCAAGTGTTTGACTGACCAAACACATATTACTATTGTTTGTGCTAGACAATAGTGGCAAGGCAAAACATGCGATAGGATGCATCAGTCAGCTTCGGTGTCGACCACTTATGTAAATAGTATAAATGACTAGCTATCATGACTATGCATGTGTGATTATGTTATCTGCAAACACTATATTCAAACTGTGGTTTCAACATTTGTGAATGCTTAAACCTGTGTAATGCACCAACCTTTGTGTTGACTTGATTTACATGTTTTCTCAGGACGCTAAGGTACACAAGCAAGCAGGCATGGACTAGGAGATCGAGTCGCATGCGTGTCTTTAAATTTCATTTATCAGAATTTGAACATTTGAAAACTTTGCATTGTAATTTACTACTTTCAAACTGTTATGTTTGTTTTGCGTTAAAAACGCTTCCGCAACGTAGAACTTTGATATTACAGTTTTAGACCAAAGTATGTTTTGAAATTCATATAGAGGTCTTCGTTATGTCTAATGATCTGAGATCCTGGTTTGTCACGTCCCCAAATGGTATGATTCAGTTAGTTGAAAATTGAGGGTGTGACAGATTGGTATCAGAGACATTAGTTATAGCGAACTAGGTTTGCATTTGTAGACTTAGACTATAACTATTAGACATTAGACCGGCATACTTACACATATCACTTAGAAATTACATATGGCATTATGTGATAGACTTGCTTACACATACCATGGCACTGCACTTACATATGGTATTATGTAACAGGCATGACATCTTCATCATCAGCACCATACATATACATTGATGATTAGGAGGATGAGGAGCCGGTAGTTCCAGCACCACCATCATCACCAACACCACCTATCCCATCTACTCCACCATCTGAGAGAGATGATTCAGACCCTGAGGAGGATCCGGATGAGGATCCGGAGGAGGAGCCAGCTGAGGATTCGGATGAGGATCCGGATGAGGCGCCGGAGGAGGAGCCAGCCGAGGGTACTCAGGAGATTCCTGCTGAGGGACCTTCTACTCATCCACCACCTGCATTGGATGTTCCTGAGCCTATGAGGCAACAGACTGATTCTGAGGAGATTGCCAAACTACGTGAGGACTTGTACTGGGCAAATGATAGGATTGAGTACAATGTTCGGGAACTCTGGGATGCGAATGAAAGACAAGATAACCTTGCCAACCTGGTTAATGAGATGCGAGATGAGATCATCCATTTGACTGGTCGTCTTCAAGCTTCTGAGAACCGAGCTGAGATTCTAGAAGGCAGACTTGTAGCCTTGGAGGATTTGGTGGTCTCGGAGAACGAAGAGGATGAAGAGGAGGAAGGGGAGGTACCAGCACCAGCTGTTGATTCCGATCCTGAATCCACTATTGATGATCCAGAGGACTGATTTAGTTAGACTTATTAGGGGCGGGTTGTGTCCCTACATTAGATGTTTGGAAAACTTATGTTTTGATTTTGAAAGTATTGTACTCAAATCAGATTTCTATCTATTGAAAACTATTACTTATTGCCAATAGTTGTGTTGATTTATACATTACATGTTGTGTTTGTTGTATTATTTACACATGTCACATTGGACTTTGATAACGCTCTAACATTTCTTTTAACTAGGAAGATAATGGCCGAGGAGAACATTCACATGACAGTTGCTGAGCTCAATGAGCTGATCAATAACAGAGTCGCGGAGGCAATCGCGAACTATGCTCAGACACACAATACAGGGCCACATGGTCCAGCTAGGGGATTGGTGAACCCACAGGCATGCACGTTCAAGATGTTCTTGGACTGTAAGCCACACAACTTCAAAGGATCGGAAGGAGCCATTGGACTCCTACGATGGATTGAGAAGGCCGAATCTGTGTTTGAGTTGTGTAACTGTCCTGAGGAGAATAAGGTAAAGTATGCTACTGGAATGTTGGAGGGTCCAGCATTGACTTGGTGGAACTCGAATGTTCAAACTCTGGGATTGGGTGAGGCCAATGCCTTAACTTGGAATGGATTCAAGACTTTACTGCAGGAGGAGTACTGTCCTCGCAGTGAGATGCAGAAGCTGGAGGAGGAGTATTGGCATCTCAAGATGGAGGGGTCAAACATCGAGGAGTACACGACTAGATCACACGAACTGGCCATACTTCTACCACATATGGCTACTCCAGCAAGCAAGTGGATTGAAAGGTATATTGGAGGACTAGTGCCTCAGATCCAGGGATTGGTCACTTCTGCGAATCCCACAACAATTCAACAAGCTGTGCGATTGGCGCACCAATTAACTGATCAGGCAGTGTTGCAAGGAACTCTGCCGAAACGAACAGCAGCCACTAAGGTGGGAGACCACAAGAGGAAGTGGGAAAACAGTAACTCTAAGAACTTTAACCAACAGCCTTTTCAGCAGAATCGAAGGCAGGATTCAAATAAGTCTTATCACAACTCGAACAGTGGTCAACAGTCGTCATCATCAGGGGGTTATATTGGTAAACATCCAAATTGCAACATGTGTGGATTTCATCATGCGGGAAATCAGTGTGATAAAATTAAGTGTCAACGGTGTGGTAAAGTTGGACATGCAGCTAAGGATTGCCGCGGAGAGCTGCAAAACAATTCCAACAATCAAAATAACAATCAGAACAACGCACCGAAGGGTTGTTTTGAGTGTGGTAAGATGGGGCACTTCAAAAAGGATTGCCCACATTTAAAGAAAGGTGGGACTAATGATACAAATGGCAACGGCAACAGAAATGGCAATGGCACCAATAACAACAACAATGGTGCTAGGGGCAGGGCGTTTGTGATTGGAGGACGGAGGCACGGGAGGATCCCAACATTGTCACGGGTATGTTCCTCTTAAATAATCACTATGCCTCTATATTATTTGACACTAGTGCCGACCGGAGTTTTGTATCTAGTTCACTTGCTAAGTTGCTAAATGTTAGTCCCACTGCCTTAGAAAATCCATACACTGTAGAATTAGCTGATGGTAAGTTAATTGTAGTTGAACAAATCCTTAAGGGATGTATGCTTGACTTGATGGGTCAAACATTGGAAATTGACCTCATGCCTATCACTTTAGGCAGTTTTGATGTAGTCATTGGCATGGACTGGTTATCCAAACACCAAGCTGAAATAGTATGCCATGAAAAGATCGTTCGTATACCTCTTTCGCACGGAGAGACATTGTATGTACAAGGCGAGAAGAGCAGTACGCCACTGCGTCTCATATCTTGTATGAAAGCACACAAATGTCTGCGGAAAGGTCATACGACAGTTATAGCACTTATAACTGAAAAGCCGGTAGCTGAGAAGAAGATTGAAGACATTCCAGTAGTTTGTGAATTTTCGGAAGTATTTCCAGAAGACTTACCGGGATTACCGCCTATCAGACAGGTGGAATTCCGAATCGACCTTACACCAGATGCAGCACCGATAGCTAGGGCGCCTTATCGACTTGCACCGTCTGAGATGCAAGAATTATCTACACAATTGTAAGAGTTGTTGGATAAGGGCTTTATACGACCTAGTTTTTCACCGTGGGGAGCTCCAGTTTTATTTGTTAAGAAAAAGGACGGGATTTTCCGTATGCGCATCGATTACCGGGAACTTAACAAGGTTACCATCAAAAACCGGTATCCGTTACCCAGAATTGACGATCTGTTCGATCAGTTGCAAGGTTCGAGTTACTACTCGAAGATTGATCTCAGATCGGGTTATCATCAACTAAGAGTTCAGGAGGAGGATATTCCAAAGACAGCATTCAGGACGCGCTATGGCCATTATGAGTTCTTGGTCATGCCATTTGGGTTGACAAACGCTCCAGCTGTATTCATGGATCTCATGAATCGTGTTTGTAAACCTTACCTTGATAAGTTTGTCATTGTTTTCATTGATGACATTCTCATCTATTCACAGTCTGAGGAGGAGCACGCTGAACATCTCCGATTGCTACTAGAATTACTGAAACAAGAACAGTTGTACGCTAAGTTCTCGAAATGTGACTTCTGGATGCGAGAAGTACAATTCTTGGGTCATATAGTCAATGAAAAGGGTATACACGTTGATCCAGCGAAGATTGAAGCAATTAAGAATTGGGAAGCACCAAAGACCCCTACCGAGGTACGACAATTCCTTGGTTTGGCGGGTTACTATCGATGATTCATTGAGGGATTCTCAAAGATCGCTCAACCACTTACAGCTCTTACGCACAAGGGAACGAAGTATAACTGGACGGATAAACAGGAAGCTGCATTCCAGTTATTGAAACATAAACTCTGCAGTGCACCGATTCTGTCCTTACCGGAAGGGGCGGAAGACTTTGTGGTGTATTGTGATGCATCTGCACAGGGTTTGGGATGTGTGTTGATGCAACGTGATAAAGTGATTGCTTATGCTTAAAGGCAACTACGACCACACGAAAAGAATTACACTACTCATGACTTGGAGTTAGGAGCAGTGGTTTTTGCTTTGAAAATTTGGAGGCATTACCTGTATGGAACTAAGTGTACCATTTACACTGATCATAAGAGTTTGCAACATATCTTTGACCAGAAGGAGCTTAATATGAGACAGCGACGATGGGTTGAGTTGTTGAACGACTACAAATGCGCGATTAAGTATCACCCGGGAAAAGCTAATGTGGTAGCTGATGCTTTAAGCAGAAAAGATACTTCAACAAGACGGGTTCGCGCACTTATGATGATGATACATACTGACTTACCTGAAAAGGTACGCAGTGCTCAGTTGGGAGCTTTAGAAAAGGATAACTTGGTACATGAATCCTTACGGGGGATGGAAACACAATTGGAAGTCAAGCCTGATGGAATTCGTTATTTCATTAATCGACTTTGGATACCTTTGTATGGAGGTTTAAGGGAACTCGTGATGGATGAAGCACACAAGTCCAGATATTCAGTCCATCCGGGATCAGACAAGATGTATCATGATTTGAAGGCACTGTACTGGTGGCCTCACATGAAAGCCGACATTGCTAGGTATGTTAGCAAATGTTTGACTTGTTCAAAAGTCAAAGTGGAATATCAGAAACCATCTGGTTTGCTGCAACAACCAGAAATACCGATGTGGAAATGGGAACAGATTTCGATGGACTTCATTACTAAGTTACCCCGTACACCGAGTGGTTGTGATACGATATGGGTAATTGTCGCTCGATTAACGAAATCCGCACATTTCTTAGCAATAAAGGAAACAGACAAGATGGAGAAACTAACTCGTATTTACATCAAGGAAGTGGTAGCACGACATGGCGTGCCAATCTCCATCATATCAGATCGGGATGCTCGATTTACTTCCAACTTTTGGAAATCACTTCATAAGTCATTGGGAACTCGTTTGGATATGAGTACCGCATATCATCCACAGACCGACGGTCAGAGTGAACGTACGATTCAAACGCTCGAGGATATGTTACGAGCTTGTGTAATTGACTTTGGTGATAGCTGGGAAAACCACTTACCGTTAGTGGAATTCTCTTACAATAACAGTTATCATACAAGTATTCAGGCGGCACCGTTTGAACCTTTGTATGGTCGTAAATGCCGTTAACCAGTTTGCTGGGCTGAAATTGGTGACAGTCAGATTACAGGGCCTGAACTAGTGCACGAGACGACAGAGAAGATAGTACAAATCCGGAACCGTATGGCAGCGGCCCGAGATCGACAAAAGAGTTACGCTGACAAACGTCGTAAGCCGTTAGAATTTTAAGTAGGTGTGATACGATTTGGCAAGCGCGGAAAGCTTAGTCCACGGTACGTAGGACCTTTTGAGATCCTGAAAAGGATTGGTCCGGTTGCGTATCAACTCAAACTACCAGATGAACTCAGTGGAGTTCATGATTTCTTTCACGTATCGAACCTAAAGAAATGCCTCTCTGATGAGACATGTACCGTTGGAAGAAATACAAGTAGACGAACAGTTACGATTCATTGAAGAACCAGCAGAAATCATGGACCGAGAGGTCAAACAATTTAAGCAAAGCAAGATTCCGATAGTCAAAGTTCGGTGGAATTCAAGACGTGGTCCTGAATTCACATGGGAACGGGAAGATCAAATGATGAAGAAATATCCTCATCTGTTCAAAACAACAGCAACAAACACTGAGAGCACACGTTAAATTTCGGGACGAAATTTCCTTCAACAAGGGGATGACGTGATGCTTCACACATCAACACTTCAGATTTCAAACTGTAAGCACAAACACTACTTTATTCAATTGGTTTTGTTACAAACATTTGTGTTACATTACATTTTATGTGCTACATTTCATATGTTACATGTTATGGTAGTACATGCATTATTAGTTACACACATTTTGCTATGTGCGGGGTTACATAGTACGAACACATTTTACTATGTGCGGGGTTACATAGTACGAACAGTTGCAAACACTCACTATGTGCAAGATTATACAGCACAGTATGATCAAACACAAACAGTCATAGTTAGGTGAACTAACTAGTGTACACGCAAACAGTTACATTGAACGATCATACTTAGTTGTGATGTTACAAACATTGGGTTTTGGGTATGAGTACACACAAGCACACAGAATGATCAGACATCACACTAGCACGTACATTTTGAACTCACAAAGTAGTGTCCTAACTACTTCTAACATCTAGCAATTTTCGGGACGAAAATTCTTTCAACAAGGGGATGATGTGACAATCCGGCAATTACGGATTAACCCCGTTAACTAAAGGTTAACAAAATCGGAATGAAATTTCGCAATATTGAACTAGAGGGACTCTTGGTGAACAAAAACAGTTTCAAATTAATTAAACTACAAGGTGTAGTCTTGAAATTATGTCAAAGTATGGAATTTTGACTTTGGATAGTCAAAATTCGGATTTCTTCCAATTGAAACTGAAATTGGATGATTAATCCGTAGAATTGATAAATTAGACATTCAAGAGTATCACATTAATGATCATTATCATTAATCATCCGTTATTAGATCATCAATAGTCGAAATCATCAATAATGTGAACCAAGAGTTGAAACCGAAACCCTTCATTATCAAAATCATTCATCCCGATCATAAATCATGAAATTGGCATTCCAGAAACTGTAGTCGGCATCTTCAGAGGAATTGGCACTCAACAATTTAAACTATCAAGCATTAGGAGAAGGATTCGATTGGAGGTTCGACCGCATCACAAGCTTGTAGTCGAGATACATCAATTCGAAGTGAAACCAGGTAATTATTAACATCTACACATTACTTCTATCTTGTCTAAGCAAACACACAAGGTAATGGAACCATTGAATCACGAATTGATCACGGTTGATAGCTAGGGTTCATTGTTTGAACCGATTTGGGGGTTGCGTATTAAATGGATTTGTTAATCAAATTAATGTATGTAGAAAGTTGCAGAGAATCCCGATTAAGCTATAACATAAATCAATTTCTGATAATAACATCGATTTGATGAACGTTGAGTTTTAGGGTTCATAATGCAAAGCGTTTTGGGGGTTTAGATTAAAACGTGTTCTATATTCAAATTGAATTGCATAGAAAGTTTCAGAAGGATACGACTAAGCTAATCTCCATGAGTATTTCGTCTATAGGCATCGAATTGATTGATTTCTAGTTTCTAGGGCTTGTTATAAGAACGAAATTGGGATTTTGATTCAAATGAGTTTAAGAATGAAATTAATCGTTACAATTAGTTTCAGAAAGCCCCGAGGAAGGATAACCATATGTTATTTACATTTAACAACAACGAATTTCATGAATTCGATTGTTAGGTTTCTTTAACATAAACGAGCTAGGGTTTTTGATTCAAATGAGATCAATAGTCAAAATTAAGATTACAGATAGCTTCGAAATCATTGTTTTATTGAAAACCCTATGATTGTGCAGATTAATATTATCGAATTCGATACAGTCGATCTAAGGAATTTAGAACTTGAGTTCAACATGGGTAAACCCAAATAAATCGAGTTATAGTGAATGATTTTTGAAATTGAAACCATTTATAGGGTCGAATGGATTTCAGAAACAAAACCTCATGGGTTTAGGTTCGATCAGGATTCGAATTTGGGGTCAATTGGGTGTGGATTGCTTCGGTGATGGTTTAACAAAAGGGAACTGATCGATTGAGGCTTAAAACTATTAATCCGAGAAGTCTAATGTGATTCCCTAGCGGGCTGGACTGGTAAGGAGTGTGTGTTGGGAGTGGAGGGTCACGAGTTCGAACCCGGGGCTCCACTGGTTTTTGACATTTAAACCAATTTTTGGTATTTTGATCATATCTCATTCGTTTTAACTCCGTTTTGACCCGTTAGAATTGCGTTAGAACCAGAATTTCATTTCGAACATATTAGAATATTAAATTTCACATTTTAACACGAAAACGTAATCGCGTATGATTACGCTTGTTTAAATAAAATCATAATCGATGATGTGATTTTATTAAATTATTTTAAAGTCACGCGTACTCTTGTATGCATATTTCCAACAAGTCAAACATACGTGTGTTGACACGTATGTGATTTCGAGCACAAAACGACATTCCGAATAACACTAGGTTATTGTTAAAAACAGGTTCTTCGTAGGAGGACTTTCTACACGAGTTTAAGTGTGTTTGATTATTCTGCAACAATCAAAGGTGCGTACACGGCCCCTTTTCTTATTTTAACTGTTTTGGGGGAGAAAACATGTGCAAACAAACATTTTAGATACATATCACTTGCATGAGTTAGCTGTTTACATTGAGTGCAAACATAGCATTACAAGTCCTTACACTTCGAACCGTTTAGTTTGCCGTAGTGCAAAGCGTGGTAGTTGGAAATAGATCTATTAGGTTTGACAAACCTCACTTGGTAGATGGGATCTACGCAAGTGTTTGACTGACCAAACACATATTACTATTGTTTGTGCTAGACAATAGTGGCAAGGCAAAACATGCAATAGCATGCATCAGTCAGCTTCGGTGTCGACCACTTATGTAAATAGTATAAATGACTAGCTATCATGACTATGCATGTGTGATTATGTTATCTGCAAACATTATATTCAAACTGTGGTTTCAATATTTGTGAATGCTTAAACCTGTGTAATGCACCAACCTTTGTGTTGACTTGATTTACATGTTTTCTCAGGACGCTAAGGTACACAAGCAAGCAGGCATGGACTAGGAGATCGAGTCGCATGCGTGTCTTTACATTTCATTTATCAGAATTTGAACATTTGAAAACTTTGCATTGTAATTTACTACTTTCAAACTGTTATGTTTGTTTTGTGTTAAAAACGCTTCCGCAACGTAGAACTTTGATATTACAGTTTAGACCAAAGTATGTTTTGAAATTCATATAGAGGTCTTCGTTATGTCTAATGATCTGAGATCCTGGTTTGTCACGTTCCCAAACGTTATGATTCCGTTAGTTGAAAATTGGGGGTGTGACATTTGGTCTTTGAAATATGCTTAGAAATGGTTTTTAACATATTTGGAAACTTGGATTTGGGAAAACGAACTTTTAAACGGACACTTTCCAAATAAGGAAACTTTATTTGGTCAAAACGGCATAAATGGTGATTTATGCGCAAACGATGTGTTTTAAGTGTATAAACGTGTTTTTACAAACACACTAGAGTGATTTGTTTTATGAAATGGGATTTCATAACCACACTTTCCTAAATTGGAAACTTTCTAAAAATAGTAACTTATGTGATTAGAGTATGCATTTTGGTGTCTTATGTGCATTAATACACACAATTGTGTCACCAACGATTCGTAGAGTCAACACAAGTCAACACACATACTCGGTTGAGCACACTGACACTTGGAGTTGTATGGATTACAACACACCACAAAACACATACTCATACCTATATGGTTATAGGTGCATACTAGCAGGTGCTAGCTTTCGCATACGCGAACACACTCATAACCGGAACTTCTCTATCAGGTGAGTTCACGGCCCCTTTTTACATTTTCTACCTTTGGGGGAGAAAACATTGCATACAACTGTTTTTGAACAACTTACACACTTTTGGTTATTTTTGTACATGCTAATATCGTATATGCATATGTGTGGCATTCATCCAAAAAACTGATAAGTCCTCATTAAACACAACTCGAACCGTTAATAGCGCGTTGCGCTTAGCGTGGTAATTCTGAATAGTACTATTTGGCCCTGACAAGCCCCACTGTTGCGAGCCATATGGCCACCCCGACTGGAGGTCGGAACAGTGCATAATTGACCAAACAACATTTTCCATATCTTGGATGGATATGGTGGGAGGCAGCATGTTAGCTTCGGTTGCGAACCCGCATATGGTATAACTCATATTGATTAGCTATCAATGGATATTGCATTGTATTGAAAAGTAGACCTGCAAAACTTTACTTTAAACATTTTGATGTTTACTGCTACATACAAACCTGTGCTCTCACCAACCTTTGTGTTGACCTTTTACTCCCATGTTTTCTCAGGTAGCTAAGGCACGCACACAAGGATAGGATGCTAGGCGGAGTCCAATGCATCGACTCTAGTGTATTAGGACGTTTTGAGAAACATTTATCATTTTAGATGTTATGTAATATTAAGCATCTTTAATCGCTTTCGCAAACATTAAACTTATGTTGTTTTGAAAACTTTTAATTAACGCTTCCGCAACTTATGAACTTTATATATGTTGATATCTTTAAACTTCCGTAGCTCTGATTTTACAAAATTGTTTTATCCAAGTTATTGGATGTATGTATGTAACCATACATGTAGGTCTCGCAAGTTATGTGACCGGAGACAGCGATCCTGACAATCTGTTGTTGCTCGCGCCCCATAAGGGACGGGATTTCTCGGGGTGCGACACACTGCTCGATCCTATGAACCGACACACCTATTCCCGGATATGGTAACACCTGCATACTAGCATATCGAGAAGTACATCGAGGGACTACCTCCTCAAGTTCAGGGAATGGTACTTTCTGCTGATTCCATCACCCTGCAACAAGTTGTTCGACTAGCCTAGCGACTCACTGACTCGGTTGTTGCACAAGGACTCTTACCACCTTGTGGTGCAATAACCAAAACCTCAGAAAACATACGCAAATGGGATACCTCCCTGAGAAAATCCAACACTCTTCAACCACCACCGCAACAACGTAAGTTTGGGTCACCCCAAGCTTACACCCATCCTATCCCCAACCACTCAGAACCAAGGAGCCTACGCAGGCAAGCATCCCAAGTGCAGTAAATGTCCCATCATGCTTTGGGACATCTTAATTAATGATTTGGTTATGGTCATGGTTTGAGTAGGAATGCTTATATATTAAAGATTTGAATTACGTTTTGATTGGTATTGAAGGAAAACCGGTCACAACAAGCTTTGATCTTCTTTATTGTTCGAGCCTTCGATCTTCTTTTGTTGTTCTAGTGTTTATGTTTGGACTTTTAAATACTTGACTTAATTTGTTTAAGTTTATTTTTTAAATTATTTGAAGTATTATATTGAATTATTGATATTGATGTGTATATATAATAGATATTTTTAATATTACATACAAAAATTCCAATCCGCTTAGCGCTTATTAATCCTGATTAATTCCTAGGCGATACCTCGCCTCCAGACTAGCACCTAGCGTCTTCTACAACGATGATATGTAACACCCCGACCGACGACGGAAACATCGGGGCTCCACGAAGTGTAGATTGTTCATAGCACAATGTATAAAGTTGTAAATAGTTCAAACATTAAACTCAAACATTTATTACATTGTTTCAAATGAACAAACCCTAACTATTACATTCATTCAATTTTAATACATCAATTACAAATTAAATGAAAACGAATCCAAGCTCAACATATATGGTTAACTGGAATTTCCACCTGAAACATGTTTAAAATCAAGTGTCAACTATGTATAGTTGGTGAGTTTCATAGGTTTGTACACTCACACCAAACTATGTTTACAAAAATGTTATAAATGATGTCTTATGTGAACTCAAAGCACAATGAACATAGTCAAATGAACTAGCAAGTAAAGCATATCAACTGATGTTAACAAATGATATTCTGACCACGTTCTAGCATTCCTAATAATGTTTAAGTAGTAAACTATCACCGTAGGCCTTCCCCATAGGGTCGATCAAACATGTGTGGGATGGTCGGTCCAATAGATCTATCATAATCACTATGGGTGATCAAGGCATATTCTAAGCTAAAGTTCAGTAACTATAATGTCATTAAAATAAGTTCACAAGAAAATGATAATAGATAAGTTGCATGTTTCACCCCAAAAGTTCAGAATAAGTAAAAGATGGGCTATGAAGACTCACCTTTTGCTAAGTTTGATAATTCTGCAATGGAATCTGACACAAATTTGCTGAAAGAAGTTAGAATTTCACCAATTCAATAACACAATTATGCAAAAGCTCATACATAATCATCATTAAACAATCAAAAGAAACCATACCTAACCATAATTAAATAGTCAAAAGAAATCATAATCATCCAGAGAAATCATTCATAACCCTTCTAAAAACAATCAAAAGCATTTATTCTTACATAACCATCAATAGGAGTCATACATAAACATCAAATGAAACCGTCCCAAAAGCTTAAACATTTACGTAACAATCAAATAGCATCAGCCACATGATTACACAATATAATGGGGTATCCTTCAATAACATAATACAAAAACCGAATGCAGCTTATAATTTATAATTCGTTGCATATGTAAAGGATGAGTATACATAGAATGTGTATTTTACAACCATATAAACAATTCTTAGAAATCAAGTTCTGAAACATGTAAACTTCCCAATACATACGAAACAGGCTTGGATTCAAATATCATACGAAACAGTAACCCTAAAAATAAAAAGGAAAAATTTACCTAGAGCAAGTGAGAACAATGGCTTGATAATCAAACTCCCGACCGAAGCATACGCGAGTTAAAATCAAACAAACGATGGCCAAATTAAGACAACAACGATCAAGGGAGCGAGCGACAGACGTTGGTTGGAGAAGACAGGGATCGAGCGACTGAAGGGATTTGGAGAATCAGTCGGAGAAGGAAGAGAGCGAGCGGTGATGGTGGAGAATCGACTGGAAAAAAAAGGAGAGAGATTTAGGGCTTAGAAGAGGTAAACGTGTTTGGGTGTGTGAAGGGATTGACAAGCAAGTTGTACATAATGCTTTCAATCTTGTACAACTCTTAAAATTAAGAGTTTTTGGTAAATTACCTTTCTATCCTTCCTATAAGTATTATATAGTAGTATAGATATAGATTTTTTTTGTTTTATAAAGGTTTTATTTTTTATTTTTAATAAAATGTTTTGTAATAAAAATTTTTATGAGAATTTAATTATTTGTTTATATTATCTTTTTACAAATAAGTTCTAATCTTATAAAATTTATAAATATCTTTAAAATATGTTTTTATTTTTAAGTCTTTAAATTGTGTAATTTTAAAAAATTACATACATATTTAATCACATACATACGTACGTACGTACATACATATGTATATTAAAGATGCTTAAAATTGGCAAATGACGTCATATTTAATAAATATATTTATTTATTATAATTTTCAGGAATGTTACATGATATATATGTATATGTATATGTATATGTATATGTATATGTATGTATGTAAATTGTTTTATAGTAAAAATATAATGTAATTATAATTGTTTTGCTTTACTTAAATAATTTAAACCCTAAATTATTTTGTATATGTGTATTTATAGTTTAGGAATAAGAATCGAATTAAATCTTCTCATTACAAAAGTCTCAAAGGTTACAAAAATACTCTTTTGAATATTATAAAGGGTGTTAGGTAGCAAATTCTAATTTATTAGATAATTTTAAATTACTTTTTCTATTTTTACCTTAATATTTTTCTATCCATATACCCTAATGTGTATATGTATTTCCACTTTTGTTTGAAAATAATTATTTTGATATTTGGATCAAACTAGTAGGCGTAACCCGCGCTTCGCAGCGGGTCATAATTTTATTTTTTTAATAAACGGAAGTAAAATGTTTAACATTTAAAGATAAGACTGTGTAACATTTAGAAAATGATAAGTAATGCTCGATCTTTAAGCAAATGTACATCAATATATTAACCGAAATCATACAAAAGTAATGTCATTTAAAAATGAGCATTAAAAAAGTCAACAAGCCCGTATTTATTTTCAGGTTTTGCTAAACTTCTAGTATCATTTAAGCTAAAAAAACCGGACTGAACCGTATGTGTGTGTATAGATTGATTGAGTTCATGATATATGTATCACTTAAAAAAAACACATTTGGAGTTGGTGTAATTAGCACTTCTCAAACCGTAAAAGTTTTGGTTTGATTTGATATTTTAACTGGCTCAAAAGATGAAACCGTAAAACCAAACCGTTTATAAATGTTCGGTTTGGTTTGGTTCGGTTTTTATTTTTAACTGTTTGGTTTTGGTTTTCATCATCTAAAAACCGTTGTTAACGCTTTTGGATTATGGTTCCACTTAAAAACCAAAGAATGGGGTGAAGCATGTGTGTGAAACAGTGAAAGAGGTGAGAGAGCCAATGATGAATTTGGGGGAAAACTTGTAGGGGAAAACTTGCAAGATGAACTTGTAAAACATGCATAGCAAGTTGTAAGTAAAGGAATAGTAAAATTGCCTCACATAAATTTTTTGCCATTTAATATATATATTAATTTATTAAATTTCTTTTTGATTCTCAATAAAATTAACTATATTTTCTCAATTAATTTCATTTTACAACTTAAAAATTAAAAATTTTGTCACACATAATCATTTTACAATTATTAAATCTTAGTTAGTAATTTGTATTATTTAATATAATTTTTTGAATAAGCACGTGCAGTAAGCGGGTGACTAACCTAGTGACGTAATATAATACAAGAAATGGTGTATCTCGTAAGTGAAGGTCTCACACACAATGAACGTAATCTCAAATTCTCCAAATCTACACTCTTTTACCTTGTTCAAATGCCAAATATATATTGTATGGACAATGAGTTAAGTTTTTTCTATTGTTGATTACAAAAAAATAAAAAAATAAATAAAAGACAAGAGGTAACTATATGATGCTAGCTTAATGAAACACAACATAAGAGTCCAAAACTCACAAGTTTGATGATGATGATGATAATGATAATAGTTGTAGATTCATTAGGCCCGTTTGGCTAGATGAAAAGTGGTTTTCAAAAACAAATTTGCTACACGATCTTTTCTATGGCACAAAACACGCAATATGGTGTTAGGGTCACTGCTACTCCACCTACCAGTTGTGGGTGGCATAGGTAGTGTTTGCCCTGAGCCTGCACCCATACCACTAGCCTCACAAGCCACTTGAGTAAAGTCCTCCACCAACTGCTCCGTTGAATTAGCCATCAAGTCAACCACTCCTTGAATCGTCTCGGCCTCCTTTTCCACCACATCCAGGGCTTCCATTTCTCCAAACAGGCTCTTCAACTGCTTTAAGTCGTCTTGGATCATCTCATGATCTGTCCTAGTGAAGCTTCTTGTGCTTCCTCCTGCTATTAGCACCATAAGAAACGCTTCAAAGGAGGCCTTCATCACTTGTTTTATTGCAAGAGGTTGAGCACGTTCTGTGACGATAGCACTCAACAAAGTCAGGTTCTGCTTTAAAACTCTGAGAGCCGGGCTGATCCGGGCATTAACCACATGCCCTTCATAAAGGCTTCCATACAAAACCGGGTTTGAATCTAGGAATATGAGTCGGTAGGCTGCAACCTCACACACATGTTGAGTGGCACCCATGATTTCAGCTCGAGTGTGGACAAAGTGAGCATGGCTGCTGTGGGTTTTTCGAGTTTTGGAGGAGGAATAATATAGACACTTGTCAAGGGAAGTAAGCTGCAAAATGATGTAATGTAAAGTATTGAGGCGGATGTAGAGACGTTGTGTTCCACGGCTGGTTGAAGGGCGTGGATTGTTTCCTTCTTCCTCCAATCCTACATGATACGGGCTCAGGCCTGCCACCGCACAAGGAGTCGCCTTCTTCCAAAGTTTGATGAACTTGGAGTCTCGGCTACATCGTGTCAAGGGAGGGAGTGTAGGAATATAATTCTGTTTTGAACCTAAATCAACAAAACTAAACAAGGTTAGA